>CAMOHE010050927.1:1737-32883 GCA_946598075.1 Artocarpus hirsutus
CAGGCTTGTTTGGTTATACGGCTCCCACGAAAGATCAAGTTGGTGAGCCGTGTGATTGGAACATGGTCTAAGATAGAAAAGTTGGACAATGGATTTGAATCCTTTTTGCAAGGAACAAATCAAATTGTGTTGCACCTTTGACATTATGACCTCAAATGGTTTTTTTTTTTTAAAAAACATGGATTTCAGATTTTTTTTATTCCTTTTTTCTTTTTGTAATTGTGGATATGAAAGTTGTTTTATATGTTCTTATATATATATATATATATATATATATATATATTTTGGTGATGTTATGGTGAGATTTTTTGCATGTCTTTTGCTATTTGGTATGGAATTTTGCTTGTTATTATTTTAGTAATTTGGTGTTTTTTTTTTTCCGGTTGATTATGGGAAATAATTTAGTACATAGTTGGTGTTAATCCTTAAAATTATTCCCGTGACAAGTGCCAGGATAACCTCTGTTTATTTTGGAATTAATTTGGTATATTACTAATGTAAATCAAATTGGCGACTTGTGATCTTTGTTGATAAACTTAATCTGGTAGATTGTTGATGTTAATCTACTAGATTAATTCAATTACCAGGGCTACCATCTGTCATTGGCGATTTAGAGAGAAGTGGTGAAATTTGCTTATTTGAATGGAAAAGCTCTCACCATACCACTCTAAAGTGGCATTGAAGATTTTATCTTTCTAGTATAAATACTAATACACAGAAGGCTATCCACAACGCTTTTAAATCCGATGGAAATCAATTGAAATGGTTTATTCTAAATCTGCTATTTGTTACAAGTATTTACAAAACCTATTATTTACTTTTAAAGTTTAAAGTTTAAAAAATATGTTATTTGTCTCATTCTGTTTTTCCCTATTCCTATGTTTCTAGTGGTGAAAAATCGAAAGATATCCATCAAAATTATTTTGGACTGGACAAACCCCTGCTGGTAAATCAAATTGGGCTGGGGCAGGGGGAGGGCCTACGGTTAGTTATGGGGGCCCAAATTAGGCCCATATTGTTCCCTTTTTTGTTCTTGTTTTTCTGCTCCAACACGCATCCTTTTGGTTCTAACGTCCCCAGCAGTGGAAGAAGCTCCTCCAAAGACCATACAATCTATATAGTACTTTGCTTACTTTGTTCTCTTTTTTAATCAATCTCTTACACTTTGTTGAAGCAGTTACTAAGTTTTACACCGAAAAGAGAAACAACTTAGCACTAGCAAGTAAACAGTGTGTAGTGAGCTTTTTACTTTTTATTTTTTATTTTTTTGGTCCTTTCAGTACTCATAGACTATGATACAAGGATTCATGCGTCTCCACATTATGAAATCTAACTAAACAGAAAGCCAGTGATGATTATTTCCATTCTGATACCTAGCTAGTAGCTAGATTTCAACACTTCATTGTAATACTGCCAACAATAATGAATGACAGGAACATTAGAGAAAAAATAGATTGAGATCATTTGTTCAATTTTTAATGTTTTAATTGACGTTTAACCAAGTAAATTTTGCCATATCATTTAATTAATAAACATGGAAAAAATAAGCTTTTAAATTTTTAAAAGATATTAAATAATATAGTTGATTGGACACCGTTTTGTCCATAAAAAACGGAAGCATGATCATTTAAGTTAAAAACTTATCACCACTAGAAAAATATAATTGGGAATTGAGTTGAAAATCTAAAACATTTCCGCCCCCAAAAAGGTCAAAGCTTTCTTGAAGAATGCTAGAAAAACGCTAGACGAATTCCCTCAAAAAAAAAAAAAAAAAAAAAAAAAAAAAAAAAACGTTAGACAAATAAATGCCTGCGGTCACAAGAATTTCATGAGAAACTCTTATTCTCAGGTACGTCCTACGGATTGTAATTAGTTGGTACGTATCTGGGGGTTGCCCTTCAATACTAGGACCTTACGTTATATTTCTTCCAATTTATGACAAAAAAGGGGCCACACTCTACAATTTGATCATTTTTCGCATACGTAATTATTAACTAACACACACAAAAGTTACAAAAACTCAAAAGACTTGCGTGAAACTCCAAATGGGACCCCCTATTTTTTAAGAAAAAGGATATTTTGATTTTGAAATACCATTATCTATTCTACTTCTCTAATATCCCTACCATATATTATTCAACTTATATGGCCAACTTTTTTTCTCCCCGGAAAACGCGCAGTTAGATAAATAGTCAACTGTCCGTATAGAGCAAAGTTTTTTATATGTACCGAAACATTAAACGTTAGTAACTGATAACTACACCGACATTAATCATGTCTAAACAACAAAAAGCGGTTGTCTTCCATCCATCTTTAGCATGTAAAAAGCTCTTTAATTCCAAAACCTTCTGAACCTCTTTTATGATTTGTCCAACTGCTAACTGCTTTATGGCTTTCTGTATGTTTCTGTGAACATGCTAGCATGGACGACCGTTGTGTTGTCCATATCAAAACCATTGGGATTCCATGTTCATCCTTATATATATAACGGCCTTTCCCATCCATCAACTTAAATGGAGTTGCAAATTGACATATCATCACATCATGTTGAATCCCGATCAACAGTTTGCGAGCCCACTGATCACTAGCTAGATACATAAACGGACCTGTATATTAAAGAAACATTACATTAGTATTCTGTTATTTGCAAAATGTCAAAACAATACTCTATAGTTTTCAAAAGTATGATTTTGGTACCCTAAATCCGTGTTTTGTGTCGTGAAATTATAAACTTACTCTTTTATTAATGAACTAAATTATTTTGTGAAGAGTGTAAAGAAAGTTGACTACAAAAAATGTCAAAAAAAATGAATAAGTATATATATATAAATATATATATATATATGCTTTTTTAGGAGTTTTGTTTAATCTTTTTGCTTTGATTTTTCATTATAGTTTTATGAAATTAATTTGAGATTTATTAATAAAAGGATAAAAAAATTTACCATTAAAAAACACAAAGTCAGGATACTAAATAATATCTTTAAAAACTATAGGGTGCCATTTGATACTTTTCAAATAGCAAGATATCATTATAATGTTTTCTAAAATACAAGGTATCAAAATGATAGCATTCCTATATATAAATTCACACACACGCCCATATATAGATAATGATGATATATATACACAAGGAGAAATCGATATATATCATAGCTTTAGGCAATTAGTCTGGTGGTATATACGTCCACTTTTGGCATTGAGGTCTAACTAAGGTTTTAATAAAAACAGTTACAAATATTTTGTCCCCAAATAACATTATATATAGCGAGATCAACACCCAAGTAATCGATTAATTATCAAAGTTGTAGACAGATACCCTTACCGTAAGTTTTAGACTCAAGTCTATCCACTTGTTCTTCAACAGAAATATAACAATGGCGACAGTGGTGAAATTCCAATTAATTACAAAAGGTAGAGTACTTATGTACTATAAGCATATTGGATAAGTTTCCAATCCATCGCATTGTGTAGGTAATAATGGACAAACGTGTGGGTTAATAGCTCAATACAACTAGAAATCTAAAACATAAACTAAAGTCTCGACAAGTGATGAAAATTTTAAAGGAAATAAAGAGTATGATTACAGAAGTTAGTACTGAAGACCTCCCGCTTTGATATCATGACAGTTTACCAATCGATCCCATAAGCTTAAATTGTTAGGAGATATGCCAACACTAGTCTTATATTCCTAAAAAAAACCAGCAATGTTTCTACACATAAACATGTATATATAAAGGTACATAACATGTGTGTATCTATGCGTGCATTCTGTAAATATATCTACATATATACACGCATATTTGAGCCCAGATTGTAAGGGTCATTAGATGCACTTTTGTTCTTTCTTCCTTTCATAAACATATATTTACTATTGTATGACCTGGTCAGATCGAAGATAGCACACGGGTGTGTGCAGTTTTCCCTTGTGTTAGATAGGTGAAGTACACCAACTTTCTCTCTTTTGCACATAATATATATTGCCGTCCGCCATAATTCACTAAACCCATTTGATCAGTTGTCTAGCCAAAAGAAGTAGTAGCGAAGAGTTAAGACAGATAAGCAATACCTTTGTTGGTATATATTTTTTGACACAAATTAAAAGAATGCATGCTTCCACTCTCTCTCTCTCTCTCTCTCTCTCTCTCTTTCTCTCTCTCTCCCAGACACACACACACACACACACACACTGGCTAGAGCTAATGCGATTTTTCCCCCCTTTTTTTTGAGCTTTTTCAACTTCATATTTGAAAATTAAAAAAGAAAAAGCTTCTTATATTAGTTGGACTGAGAACAGAAGAATATTTATACTACCAAAAAAAAAAAAAAAGCAGAAAGGATAAGAAGAATTATACAAGGACTAAACAATTAAATAACCATTACACATAGAGGATATGTTTTGCAAAGCTTGGTGCGAATAGTTGTTGATAGCTTTTCATTTGACTTACTAATCATGATTTCGTATCTCTGCACATTGCCTTAAACTATACGCAGCCTCTTTGCTCCTTCATATCATCTAGTCTTGCAAAAATAAACAAAATAAAAGGATCCCAAAAAAGTAAAAAAGAAAAAAATATTTTTTTTCTTTTTTTTTTTTCTTTTTATAAGGACTAAAAGTAAACCGCCGTTATAATCTTACTTGCCATCAACAAGCTCGGTAGTGGCACCAGCAAGGCACCGCATTACATCAATCTGAGCTCGCAGAGATATTACGTAATCTAGGGTTTCTCTCATCAAAGTGACTTCGTCAGGACACTGATCACCACCAGGCACAAGACCTTTCAAGACTTGTGTTCTTTTCTGAACCAATCTTTTCGCCATAGAATTCGGATGAAGGACGGCCTTTCGAGACCAATTACTTTTATTCCTCAATGCTCTTTTGTGGACTTTTTGGCTTCTCTTCATTATCTTCTTGCTCTGAAACAATATTCTTTGTTTAGAGGCTTTCTTGATCGTTGTCATGTCATATTTATTATTGTTGTTGTTGTTGTGTTGAGAAGCTAATTTGGTGATCAGGGCTCGACTCCACGAAGTCTTACCTTTTCTTGCAAAGGCCATGGCTAAGTCTGCAGAAAGCTTTATGGCGTTTTTTCTCTCCAAAATCCCCATGTTCTTGCTTGAAGAGCTGCATATTTGGAGACCCTTTATCCATTTCTTGAGGAATTCCTGCTTGAGTTGGATAAAATTCCGCATTCTACAAGGAAATTAAAAAGAATGAAATTAATTACTAAGTTTGTTAAAGGACAAGAAAAACAGAAACAAGGATTAGCTCATCTAGGTTTTATGAAAAAAAGAGTAACAAAATGTATATTTAATGAGGTAATCAATTGTACGTACCTGCCTATTAATTATTCAAATTCCTCTATTTAGTGAGAAGAAATAAAATGATTAGAAGTAGTATATGAGGAGACAATTCTTACAGACTGACGTAGTTCCACATATCCAAGAAACGTGTATGTATCAGAATATGTGTTTGTGTATGAGAGAGAGAGGGAGAAATTAAGAAGAATGAGAAAAAGAAGAATGTGCAGAAACTCAATATATGAGATTAAAGGAGAGAGGAGTGGGATGTAGTGGTGGGCCTTTGACAGAAAGCGGCAGCACATGCAGGCACATGGGTGTTCCTGGCCCACCAGCTAAAAACCTAGAAAGGTTGATAATAAAATTTGTGTGTACGATAGAATTCGGTACCCTCTTTTAACACTGTGGTAACAATTCAATTAAAATATAAATAATATTTTAATAGCTCTAGATCAATGTAGCCTAATATTATTGGAGAGAAATAAAGAGACACCCTAATTTTATTAAAGTAATGCAAAACCTAACAATTGTAACTTGTTATGAATGCAAACAAAAAAGTCTCACTTATTAATTGGCACTCCATGAATCCTTCTGTGGCCCCTCTGTGATGAGGAAAGAAGTTAGCCAGGGGTGGTGGAAGAAAGAATACAAGGATTTTGCAGTACAAGAATTGTCAAACTCCAGTGTCTATTTTATGTATAATATAATTTTTCTAAAACTCAATTTTTGACAAAGCAATGTGACAAGTCTCACGAAGTTTTTTTCTGTTTACAAAATATTTCTAATTTAGGATATGGAAGAGATAGAGTTGGGGCCGGCGTGAAAAAGCATTTCATGAACTTGTTGTTCTGACTCATGTATATTATGAAATGATGATTTGTGTGACCATCAGCAAAATATGCCGTAAAATTATTATAGTTGAAGTGGCTATCACACCCCATCCAAAGTGTGTGTGGGAAAAAAAAAAAAAAAAAAAGAAAAACAAGACATTTTTATATATGGTTGATAATATATTATATACGAAGTATTTTTTTAAAAAACCAATCAAAGCAAGATTCTTTTAATTTCGTCGTCATATCACATATGTGAGACATTGTTTCTTATTTTAACTAAAAGTAGATAGTTCTAAACAATAAGAATATATATATATATATATATATATATATATACCGGTTTTTCTGTGACCCGAAAGTTTACATTTACCTCTAGGTCTTAATGCCAAATGTAAGAAGAGAAGGAGACAGTATTGACGCTTTTATATAACTAATGAGTCATTATTGTTAAAGGAAAAAGTGGCTGAATTTCATAAAGTAATATTTGTGCTTTAATTATTTCCCTTCCCCGTCACCCCCTCCAACCCCAAAAAAAAAAAAAAAAAAAAAAAGCAATACTCCTTTCAGCTAATAGTTTAAATATTTCATGTTATGGATAAGGTATCCGTACCACATTAAACCGTTGCTTCATCAGACTAACAAAAAAATAGCAAGAATAGTTGTGACCTGCTAGAAAAATAACTCATACCCATGATCGATAGATGTAATTGAGGTTAGCTTTTCCTCTACGCCCATAGTACATTGTTCAAAAAACAAAAATGAAACATTTATATATATCTAAGTGTATGTACATGAACACAAATGAATAACTGAATTACTAGTTTTGTTCGATGAATTATTGAACCATGTAAGCTTATAACTCTATTACAAACAATACAGTATAACTCGGTCTAAAAAGTATATTATTACTAGATTGAGGTCACAGTTTGTGAGTAACGGAGTTATGACCTCTTGGAATGAAAAGGATTTTTCTAAATTATTGTATATTTGTAGTTCGAAACTCAATCATAGATAGCATTTTGGTTTTGGCAGAGGGAAAAAAAAAAAAAAAAAAGCAAGAGAGAGAGAGAGAGGAGTAGAATCATCAGCACGTACGGCTAAATTAATGAGGCCTTCATTGAAGTAGAAAGAAATGGTAGCAATGTGGGTTTTAGTTTTGCTACAGTGTAGGAAGATTTGCTTTTGTTCCCAAAAAAATATTTGTTTTAGTCATTTCAAAAAAAGAAAAAGAAAAAGAAAAAGGAGAAGATCAAAAAAGAAAAGGATTATTTACCTCTTATATCATATATTTTAGGTTTATTTAAATATTATATTTTTGGTTTTAGATTTCATCAAATTTATAAGTTCAGATTAGATTTCATATACAAATTTATATCTCTTCCTAATCAATATTCAAAATTGCTATAAGAAATTACCTAAAATACCTTCAAATTGAAAAATAAGAGAGCTTTACAGATTTGAAAAAAACTTTGTAATAAGATTTTTTACTTCAAAAATGTCTAAAATACCCTCAAAAATATGTGTTTTGTATATTTTTATTTTTTATTTTTATTTTTTAAAAATTTTAATTTTTTCTACTTTACTTAAGGATTATTTACTCATTTTAAAGGTCAAAATCAACTATTGATTGAAATAAGGCATAAATTTGTGTATTAAATCTAATCTAAAGGTACATATTTGATGAGATTAAAAATCAAAGGCATAAATTTTAAATTAACTTAAAATAGATAAATATCCAAAAGAAAAAAAGATGGTTGATCTTTGGAGGTAAGAGAAAAAGATGGGAATTGGCAGGATCCGGAAAACATGCTCATGAGTGGGCAAATGGGTCCCATACGAAGAGGAAATTTAGGGCATTGAGATTGGCTTTTTCCCTAGGAGAAGAAGCAGGGATAGAGAGAGAGAAAATGATAATAATTCTCCACATGGACTCCACATGGAGTTTTTAAAAGTATATGGCCTTGTGAGAACTTTTCAAAGTACAAATATTTATCAATAATTAGATATATCTCCTGGCCACTCAGAGGAAGAAGAGAATACTTTGGACCTGCAAATTTTTACTTCTTCTCTCGTTAAAAAAAAAAAAAGGAAAAAGAGAAAAAAAGTAACATCTTTTTCCCCCCCTTTTTCATTTATTTAATCCGTGACATTTTATTCTTTATTATTCCTCTTAGTCTTGTAAAACAAAGTCGGAAATCCAAGAGGGCTTTTGACAACCTAAATCATTTTTGGAGGGAAAGAATAATACATTTCTCAATATGCCATCTTATAAATTCTACATATACTTGAAGAAAAACAAGAATGTTTCAAGATGAAATGATAAAGAAAGAAGGTTCTTAGACGTCGTATAGATATTGTAATTTTGGACACTTTTTTTTTTATTTTGTAAATTGAGTATATAAAAAAAAAAGCCTCCAACATATTTGTTGTGGGAATATCGATTTATTAATCCACAATATTTTAGTTTCAACGCTTCTTTACATATTGATCATACATATATAGCATTTATGACTAAACGTTTCTTTTACTCTTTCATTTCAAGTACTATTTAACCACAACTGCCATTATATTATTAAATTGTCATAAGTTTTCTACATTATCTTGGACATGATTATGTGCAAAGGTCAAGACTATATTCATGCCAAAATGCGAGACCTATGGCAAAATGGGTACTAAAAAGAGAAGGATTTCTATCATATATATATATATATATATATATGTGTGTGTGTGTGTGTGTGTGTGTATGTGTGTGTATGTATATTGAGGGGATTACTATCATATTTAAGTCTAGAGAAGTCTTTCTTTTCTTCAACTCGAGGGATCTATTAAGATTTTCGGTAAGAATATTGTTGTGATTAACCAATTAGTAGTCCTTAACTAATGAAAAAAATTATTACTCAAGAAAAAAGGAAGGAAAAAGAAAAGTAGATATATGAAATATTGGTGCTGCGTTGCTGTTCAAATTATATATCATATACATTGGTTCTTTTCTTTTTCTTGAGCTATGTATTCGACATCATCAAGATCAAAGCATTTTAAAAGTGACACTACAACGGTTTTGAACAAACTAATAAAATAATTATATGAAGACTGTCGTGCATTAATTTAGTAATGTCTTTTGTACTTAATTATGAGAAGAAAAAAAATTTGCTTTTGACAAAAGGAAATGGGAATTAATAAAAAAAAATCAAATATATTGTGGTGCCTAGAAACTATGGCCTATATATTTTGTGTTCAAAAAGGGTTGCAAGATATAAGTGAATGACAAACTTTTACAAGGAAACTCAATTCCGGCTATAATTAACACCAGTACTTATCACCTGCTTTATACATCCATTTATCATTCAAAAGATTAGTCTTTAATTCTCAATATTTTTTGCGTCTGTTTGACAAAAATAGTTAGATCATTTTTTTTTAATGCTTCCAACCACTTTTGCTATAATGTTTTCTTTTATAAATTTTAAACTAAAAAATAGTTTAAAACATAAAAATGGTTCAAACCGCTCTCACAAATAGATGCTTAGTTTTTCAGGTGATTTCTAAAAAATGAAAGCTATTTCAATCCCCAATTCATGCTTTTATTTATTTTAAAAAATAATCCAGTGTTCACGAATCAAACAAACTCACCAGCATAATTTGTTAGTTGCAGTAAAATAAAGGTTTCGGACTTTATTATTATTATTTTTTTGGGTAAAATTGACAAGGGCCATATATACTCTTGGAAAACATTAACAAACTAAACAGGCAAGTTTGTCGTTTACGAAAGTTTTCTCGAGCAACCTATAAATAAGCATAAAACAACATAATGAAAAATATAAAAAAAAAATCGACAACTAAAAAAATAAAAGGGAGATGTTTTGTTTTCTGAATTACAAATTTTATAGAACAAGAAATTTTCTTGTTTTGCTTCCCTTCTTATTTTATATTTTACATTTTACATTTTGTTTTCCTTATTTGGGTTTAGTTAATATGTTTTGAAACTTGGATTATTAACAACAACCTATCTTCGTTTTGCTTCCGAAGATATAACTTGTAGTTTAAAAAAAAAAAAAAAAAACCGATTTGAACAAGCTGAAATTTATTTTAATGAAATTTGTAATTAATGGGGGATTTTCTCGGAAAGGCTACATGGTCATCATATCAGGAAGCTACAACATACAAAGGTTTGAGCAAATCTCCATTTTTAAATCTCCATTTTTCATACAAGCAAAGGAACCAAAATTGAGCATCGATTTTTTTTTCTTTTTGTTCTAAAATGTTTTACAAAGAGATGGAATAGTATATGTGCGTGTGTTTGTGTGCATAGAGTGGTTTTGTTTGCATACTCCTGTTTACTTTTCACATTTCCCTTTAAATTAAAATTTGTTATTAGAAAAGAGCCTCGTATAAAATGATACAAAAAAGATGATTATGATAGACTAAATTATGCAATTAAATTTTATTGAAAAAAGAAACTAATAGTAGTTTTTTTTCTCATTTTCGCCAAACCCACGTCATTATATTCCCAAATTATATACTATTACTATTTTGAAATCTACCGTAAAACTATAATTCTCACCTTTCAATAACAATTCCAAAAATTTTGTGGATGTCTATCAATTTTTTTTTTTGGCTATTTATTGCATGACGATTTTTTTATTTTGCCTTTTTCTCTGTTTCGTAGTCATTTCGTTTTTTGAGGCTAATTATTTCATTTTTTTTTACAAAGTTGGATTAAATTTTTTTTCCCTTTCGTATTAATTCATTTGTCATTTTTATTTACTTTTTTTGTTGTTGGTTTCGTTTCCTTTTTTTTTCGTGATATAAATTTTCTTTATTTATTTAAAAGTTCTTCATGCCTAAAGCTTCAACAAAAAAAAAAAAGATAAATAATTTTTATTTACTTTTTAATTATAGATGTTGGTTTTATATGTTGCAATACAAGGAGTGGTTAATTGATTCTTTTAAGCCCTACATGTTGCTGGAAGTTTTCTGATTGCCACTGATTTTAGTGCTAAAGCTATTAGAATAGTACTATTAGATTAAAAATATGATGGTACGTTCCTTATTTTTGGAGAAGTTTAATTTCTTTAATGGCTTTAGAGACTTTTGATTGTGATTATAATATAAATGGGTGTTTTATACAAGTCAGGAGAGGTGTCTTGATAGCTAGCCATGAAGGGTATAAAGGTAACAAATTCAGCCGTAATGAGAGTGAGGGCCTTGATAATTTTATCTGGAAAGTTAATTAAAAATTAATTATCAATCTAATAACTACATCTAGTTTCTGGCCAAACACTGTGGGATTTTTTTTAAAAAAAAAAGCATAAAATTTATCAAAAGTAAAAGAAAAAAGTTTTACAAAAAAAAAAGTTAAACAAGAAAACCAAAAAAAACTTGAATTATCATCACTACTAGTTTTAGGTTATTCACGCACCGTTCTTTACCATCCACACCAACCTATACACACTACGCATAGTTTTGAAATTATTAAATTTACATTTTACATTCTCCAAGCATTTCAAAACTAACCCGAGTTATTTCTATAATAGTACAAAATTTTGGCCACTCCTTTTTTCTTTTGACGCCCATTATTTTATTTTAATTCGTTACTTTAATATTATCTGTCCTTTTTGTTGAAGCCTTAGGCATGGAGAACTTTTTAATAAATAAAGAATTTATATCACGAAAAAACAGGAAGGAATCCAAATTGAAAAGTAAATAAAAATGACAAAAGAATTAATATGAAAGGGAAAAAAATCAATCCAACTTTGTAGAAAAAATGAAATAATTAGCCTTGAAAAATGAATGATTGGTCAAAAAATACAAACACGAAACAAAGAAAAAGGCAAAAGAAAAAATCGTCATGCAATAAATAGCAAAAAAAAAAAAAAAAAGATACACATCCACAAACTCTTTGGAATTGTTATTGAAAGGTAAGAATTAGAGTTTTACGGTGGATTTTAAGGTAATAATAGTTTATAATTTGGGAATATAACGACGTGGGATTGGGGGAAGGAAAAAAACTACTATTAGTTTCTTTTTTCTATAAAATTTAATTACATAATTTAGTCTATCATAATCGTCTTTTTTTATCATTTTATATGAGGCTTCTTGTAATAACAAATTTCAATTTAAAAGAAAATGTAAAAAGTAAACAGGAGTGTGTAAACAAAACCATCCTATGCAAACAAACACACGCACATATACTAAATATGTCTCTTTGTAAAACAGTTTAGAATCAAAGGGAAAAAATCGATGCTCAATTTTGGTTCCTTTGCTTGAATGAGAAAATGGACAATTACTCAAACCTTTGTGTTTTGTAGCTTCCTGAAACGATGACCATGTAGCCTGGCTGAGAAAATACCCCGTTCATTACAAATTTCATTAAAATAAAATTTGAGCTTGTTCAAATCGATTTTTTTTTTTTAATAATACAAAGTCATATCTTCGAAAGCAAAACGAAGATAGGTTGTTGTTAATAATCCGTTACAAACCATATAACTAAACCCAAATAAGGAAAAAAAAATAAAAATATAAAATAAGAAGGGAAGCAGAACAAAAAAATTTCTTGTTCTATATAATTGGTAACACCAGTAAACACAACATCTCCCTTTTTATTTTTTTAGTTGTTGAATTTTTTATATTTTTCATAATTTTGTTTTAGGCTTATTTATAGGCTGTTCGGAAAAACTTTCACAAACAACAAACTTGTCCGGTTTAGTTTGTTAATGTTTTCCAAGAGTATATATGGCCTTTGTCAATTAACCCAAAAAAAAAAAAAAAAAGTTTGAAACCTTTATTTTGCTGCAACTAACAAATTATATTGGTGGGTTTGTTTAATAACTGAAACACTGGATTATTTTTTTAAAATAAATAAAAGCACGAATTGGAGATTGAAATAGTTTTCACTTTTTAGAAATCACTTAAAAAATGAGACGTTTGTGAGAGTGGTTTGAACCGTTTTTTTATTTTTTGAACTATTTTTTGGTTTAAACTTTATAAGAGAATACATTATAGTAAAAATGGTTGGAAAAAAGATCTTACTACTTTTGCCAAATAGACACTAAAATATTGAAAATTAAAGACTAATCTTGTGAATGATAAATGGATGTATAAAGCAGGAGATAAGTACGGGTGTTAATTATAGCCGAAATTGAGTTTCCCTGCAAAAGTTTGTCATACACCTTTATCTTGCAACCCTCTTTGAACACATAATATAAAAAAGTTTCTAGGGCACCACAAGATTTTTGATTTTTTTATTAATTTTCATTTTCCTACATTTTTCTAAAGTATATTGGATTTTTGCTTTTCTTTTTCTTTTTTTTTAAAGATGCTTTGACAATTAATTTTTACAATTTTTCCCCGCATGCCCCCTTTTCTGATAGTAATAACACTCAATCTCCTTCCAAGAGGGAGTTTAGAATTCATAATCGATATCTTCTACCATATAATCTCTCTTGTGACTTACTTTTACTCTTATTCGAATCTGCCTTTTCGCTACCAAACCTTGTTTACTAGGCTACTTTATATTTGCAGTCTCTAATAGAGCAGTGATACTTTATAGTCGACATAAAATATTCAACTAAAAGTGATATTATCAAATCTCATACAACTTAGGTATAGACAACAAAATCACAACTCTATCTTCAATCTAGAACTCTATACTTAATAGCTATGTTATGCAGCTACTACAATTATTTTCGTTAACGTTAATTTGTTCATCCATCTTAAACAGGGGCGAAGGCATGTTATATTGAGCGGGGGCACACGCCCAACTAAATTTTTGAAATTCAAATTTTTTCTCTAAATTTTTTAAATAAATTTTAAACACATCTAAGATTGTCCGCGGGCAATTTGGTGGTTTTTTTTTAACCAAACCAGTGATCAAATAAAAAGCAAATTTTATTTTTGGATGTTTGATATCTCTATAAAGAGTAAATTATACGGATGGTCTATTAACTCTTTAGTAAGTGACATTTTAGTCTATCTTTTTTTTTATTTTAATAAAATGATCCTTTAACTCTAAAAACATTTACAATTCAAGGACTTTTCATTATTTTCTGTTAAATTTCTAATGGAATCTTGCACGTGATAATCACCTGACTCTTCTTTTCAGTGAAAATACAAAAACACACTCAGATCTAAACAAAAGAACTTTTTGTTGAAAAAAACCCAAACATTTTTTATTTTTTCTTTTTTTGCTAAGAAAATGAAGCCCAAACAATTCTTTCCTCTTTGTTATCATGAAGTAAATGACCTGATTTTAATGTCATCAATGAAAATAATGCCCAAAAAATTCTTTCCTCTTCATTATCATGAAGCAAACGCCATGATTAATGTCGTTCAACCATAGACCTTTGTCAAGTTTTTAGAAGGTATTCAACAAATGATAATATTAGTGAACATGGATAATATCCAAAATTCCATAAACGTATTAAAAAGATCAAAATTTCATAAAATTCATACTTTGCTCAAATACATATTAAACTTGAAGAACTCTAGACGTTTCCATTGTTCTTGTCATTTTTAAGAGCAAGAAAGATGTGTCAAAGCATTAGATTTGCCGCCTAGAAATCCCCACCAAAACCGCAAATGTAACACCCCAAAATAAATATTATTAATGTGTAAAATGATGGATTAGTGTGCCATAATGAATATTTTAAACTTAATCTAGTTATTTTGTGAAGTTTTCAGATTTAAGTTGTTTTTGATAATTTTATTGATTTTTAATTACTCTTGACTATTTTAATTGTTATTTTAAATTTTTGAAACAAAACAATTTGTCAAATGTCAAAAGATGCTTGTTTTATAAAACTGTGGGCGGCACACGGTTTTCACACAGTGAAACCGCTCACTGTTTTTCTTTATTTAAACTCTCTCACTCTCCCTTTTCTCTTCACTTTCTCGTCTCTCTCTCCTCTCTCTCCCGTTCACTCTCTCTCTCTCTTTCTCTCTCGGTCACCTGCTATCTCTCTCATTCTCTCTCAAAAATTTTTGAAACAAAATTCAATTTCAAGCTTCAGGTTAGTGGACTGAAGGCTCGGGAATACGATTGAGCAACCACAAACTCGATTCAAAGCTTAATCCAAGGTTAGTTTTCAAATTTCTAAAACTTTTTAAATTTTTTAATTTTTCTTGCATTTCAAAATCTAAGGTTTATAAGCCTAGAAAACCTTCAATCTAGGTTAGATGAACTTAGAATAACTAGAATATAAACTTTGTTTCATCAAAAACGTATTTAAATCAAGATTTTTCATTTTTCTCTATTTTTTTCTATTTTTGGATTTATTTAAAAATTTTGTTTAAAACTTCTTTTAAAGCATTAAAAAGTAATCTACCATGTTTTTCTATCAACTATGATCATTACCCATACTTGAGAATTGAGAAAACAGGTTGAAATTGAAGATTTGGGCTCTAGGAGGCCAAGACCCGTGCTTGGAAAATTCTAAAATTTTTCCATATCGGCAGGCCAAACTTCGTCTTCGACAGGCTGGATTCATGTGTTTGGCAAGCCGGATTCATCCGACCGGTAGGCCAAACCTGAAAAAGTTCGGTCGACCGGACTTGGTTTTACAGTAGGCCAAACTGTGTAGTTTGGCCGGCCGAACCAGGGCGACCAGCAGGCCGACCGGGCATGGTAAAATTTTATGATTTTTCATCCGTTTTCATCGTTTTGAACCTTGATTGAAATTTCAACTTTGTAAAATGATTTTATAAACTTAAATGGCACACTAGGACACCATGAGATAATTTAGTAACATAGGATATCTTAAGTTAGATACTGATAAACTAAGTTATTATATATTTAAGGTTGTACGTGGATCCGCGAAGCTAACGTATAACAGACCGGGATTACGGTATGGGACACCAACACGAGTATCGAGGTAGGACTTCTACCCATTTTCTTTGGTAACCTAATTTTAAAATGATTTTGACCTAAAAGGGATTTTTATCAAAATGTTTTCAATAACTGATTGAAAGAGCATTTTGTTGAATGTTTTTACAAACAGTAGATTGAGGTGGATTTCATAATAAATCTCATAATAAATGTAAATGATTACATTTGGTAAAAAGAGATTTTAATAATCATGAAAAGATATATATATATATATGTATATTTTGGGGCATGATGCCATATAAGAAATTGGGTCGTGTAGTGCGCGACCTTGAGAATAGGTCCCGAAATTCAACTAGGCTACTACGGTGGTGATTTACATATGGTTTGCTCAGGAAAAGAAAATGTTATTCTTTTTGGTCGACTTATAAAATTATTTTGGTAAGATAAATCTTTATTGGATTCTTATTTACATATTTGTTTAATGAATTTTCTTTCAAAATTAAATGTTTTGAATAAATAGTTCTATTGAGCCTTTCACTCACGTTTTATTTGTTTTAAAATCTTACCCTTTAGGTGGATATCAGCTTAGGATTGGAGAAGAGTCCGCTGACTGGACTTACGATCAATAGAAGATTTAGGTAGGTTGTAGTACAACAATTCAAGGCATGTAAAATCTTAACTTTCTCTTTTATTTTGGACTGTGGTTGTATTATAATATTGTCAGTACTGTGTGTGTGCACAAGATGTGGGTCAGTGGGGCCCATTCTCGCCTCACCTTCTATTTTATTATTTTATTATCTCTTTATCGCTTGTTTTATTCTATTATTTTATTTGTTCGAATATTACAACTGCTCACTTTAAATAAACAATGTTAAAATTATCACTTTTTTGTTTATAATTTTAATTCTAAAACCTAAATTTTATTTAAATCTCTATTTAAATTAACTTAATTAATCTACCACGTCATCTCTCGTACCTCGGGGCATGACAACAATTCTCCACTACCCCTCAAAATCTTGCAAATAGTTGCCTTCTCGAACAACAAAAATCACCAACCGTCCACGATCCCCACTAAGCTTTAAACTTAGATCCTCCATGAACCATTAACAGCTACGAACCCAGATACGCCACAAGCCCAGATACTACCTAGCTTAGTTTCAACATTTTTTTGAGATGTAGTTTGAGAAATTTTGAGATATGGGTTTTGTGAATTTTCCTCTAGTTTTGAGTTTTTTTTTTTGGAACTTTGGGTTTTTCTTTTAAGAAAGAGAAAGACAAGGAAAAAAAATGGGAAGCAACTGAGAAAAGTGAAGGCGGGCCATTGAGCATGAATTCGAGGACAAGAGATGACTAGTGGTGTTCTTTGTTCAGTTTTCTCTTTTAGTTTTTAATTATTTATTTTTTTATTGTTTTTATAAGAATATAAAGTACATGCTTTTATTATTATGTCCTTTGAAGTAGGGTCATGTGATGAGCACATGTGTGTTTTTGTTAGGTTTTTGATGGATTTTAATGGAAGGTCCTTGGATTGTCAACATTTTAAAAGTTCAAGAATTGTTTTGTTAAAATTAACAAAAAAGAGACTAAAGTGTCTCTTACTAAAGTGTTGAGGGACCATTGATCTAATTTACTCTTTTATAAAAGTAAATCAAATCAACTCATTCATAGGCAGTTTCGATGGTTTGGTGCAGCCGGTTTGTACTTAATATAATTATAAAATGTCTAAAAGTATACCCTTTAAAGTTTTAATACAAACCAAAATCTAAAATAAAAAATCACAATAACACAAACCAAAGTGCACCGATGACTAAACTAAAAAGTCAAGAATACAACAAAATAATATAAGAGAACATAATCAAACTTTACACTTGAATTAAAGCTTTCTACTGGTATTGGTAAACCTCTCCTCCTACTAAGATCCTTAATCGGCACTATGTAAGTTGGACCAGTTGCGGAGATAGATGTGACAATGACGGCATGGCGAGTAGGCCGACGGCGGTGCAGAGAAAAGACGTTGGTTACTAGATGGGGAAAGGCTAGGTTCCATTCCATTTGTTAGTCATATTTGTAGTTGTTGTTTCTTTAATTTGTTTTGTTTTTCTGGATGCTAATGGTAAGCGATTAAAAGAAGTGTAATTACAAAGTGTGGAAAGGTGTATCTTATATAGGTATAACTTCTAGTAATGACCCATCAAAAAAAAAATTCTCATATATAAATATTTCAAAAATAAAAATGATATAATATGGTGGTTTAGTGGGGTGGTTTGGCATGCAGTTTAGGTGGGCAGTTTTTTTAAGTTCAAACCACTAACCCAACTACTTAAAATAATTGTATAAAAAACCACTCAAACCATCAAAAATTAAAACAAAAACCACCGGTTTGGTTTGATTTGGTTTGAATTAAACAGTTTGAGCAGATTAGTAGATTTTTTGAATGCCACTGGACATACCTTTTTTCGAAAGAAAAATTATAATTGTACCCCAACTGAATAATTGAAAAATAATATTGTACCTTCATTTTACAACTAAAGTTGTAATTATGCCCCCACTCAATAATAAAAATATAACAATGTATCCAATAAATAAAATGTTATCTTTATTTTTTCACAGTATCCTCATTGAACAAATTTTCTAGGTCCGCGACTGATCTTAAAACTCATGCAACTACTTTAAATACAATCTATTTGTTAAGGATTTCCACATATTCTAGCGTTTTCCATAACTCGGAAAGAAGATATTTACTCATAACAATGTATTAGTGGTCAGATACTGCTCTCACCTTCAATACTTCAATTTTCATCTTTCTTTTTTTTTTTTATAGGTTTTTTGCATTGCAGCAGTCTTAGAAGTTTCGATATACTTTGTTGTACCTTTTAATCCTTTAAATAATGCTAAAATTGCTCTTTCCATCAAAATGCTCTGTTGCAAAATAACAATTTAGCCCAATAAATTAATTTAAGTGACACACCTTGCGTACAAAAATAGGGTTGATGGCATTAACGTCAAAATATTAGTTTCTATTATAAAAAAAGCTACAGTTTGATTTTATTATAAAGTTGTCTAATTCATATTTATAATGACACTAATCTCTAATTCCAGGCCTATAAAGATTGCAACTTTATAATAATAACAATAATAACTTTTATGATATGTGTATGTAATAGGGATGTTCACAGATGGAATTTTGTAAATTAGGGGTTAATTCATAATCTAATTCAAAACTTTCGGATTAAAAAAATATGAATCCGTAATCCAAACCAAAATTTTTAGATTGAAAAAATCCCAATATGTTACCATTTAGATTACACGGATAGGATTTCAAGAATTTACAAATTGAGCTAGGATCTTCAAAAATAAAAATATTGTAGGCAAATTTTTTCAACATTAGAATCTAAAATAAACACACCATAATGTTAACTAGCTAAATAAAATAAAATTTGTTACAACCCATTCAATTAAGATAAACTATTTTCAATAAAACTTAAAATCAAGTCTTTTTTTTTTTTAAAAAAAAAAAAAAAACTCAAAACGAAGACTTACTCATTCATCAAGAGCACTTAAAGCTTTGAACTCAAAATCAAGACTTTAGTGAAAAAAAAAAAATAAAACACTCAAAATGAAGTCTTACTCATTCATCAAGAGTACTTAAAGCTTCACAACAATTCAACTTCAACCACTAGAAATGGATTGAACTTATTACTTCAAACAAATACAGCACTGTTGATGAATTGTTTGGGTTCTTAAAATGGACATTTTATGTTATTACTTCAAACAGATACAGTAACTATAAATGAGAATCACATTCTACTCTTTAACACATATATGACGTTTGCTAGTCTTTAAAACGCAATCTTAAGCATCCTTGGTTCTGAGAGAAAACCGGTAAACCGCGCCAACATATATCGATTAGAAACTTATTTTTATGCACAAATACAATAAGCGAGTCACGTTTGCCCTATAGCTGCCTATTCGCATATGTATATATATATATATATATATATATAATTATTTATGGCTTTACAGAGAAATTAAACGTAACATCTATATTAAACTTTTTTATATTTTTGATAGAAAATATACAATGGGGTACGATAACATAATTAGAAAGGTCAAAAAAAAAAAAAGAAAAAAAAAACAAAGAAAAAGCCAAACAGAAACGTCAGTTGGTAAATGAAATTAAGGCAAGTGGATATCAGCTTTTTTAAAGGCAAAAAGGAGTATAAAAGAAAAAAAAAAGGATGTGATGAGTAAAGGGTGTCAGCCCCCGTGATTTGCGGAGATCCTTGCAATGGACTCGCTATCAGTGGCAACACACCATTTCTTACATTTAGTCCATGTCTCTAAATCTTTGGGCCCCACATTCCCCCCGCACGTACAATGCACTTAACCATACACGAATTACTACTGTATCTATTTGTCTCTGCCCTACGCGCGCCAATAGTACATATACATTACCGACATCATGTACCCAAGTTGATGTCGTTTAATACAACATTATACGAGAATGTGGGCTGAACAAAAACCGCTCCGCATCCGTCATCCGCCCGTACCTGCACCTGTCGTGCCCGAAAAAAACAGTTCCATGTTAGCAACTTGCCCGTTGACATATATAGGTAGGTGGGTTTGGTTTTAAGATTTAGGCAGTGGGTTTAACCCAACTCACCCGCCTATGTAATTTTTTAAGTGATTTTACAAACAAGGGATGAAACGCTCATATCAAATTAAAGATTCACGTTAGTTGTTTCTTTCACACTTTCTTTATGCATAGTAACACAAAATGTATATTTGATTATCAAAAGAAAAAAAAAACCTGTAACCTAACTTGCCAATATGTAGTTGAACTCACAAACAAACATACTAGGATAATTAAGTTTGGCTTAGCATTTTTTTTGAAAACATATTTAGAGTACATGAAATTTTAATTTTTCTACAAAATTTTTTCATTTTGTTTTCAAAAAGCCCAAAAAATTACATTGGGCTATAGTATAGGCCTAAACTGCTTCAACCCGCCCGCACTTGTCTGCACTCAAACCGAAACAGCCCACCATTTTACTGGCGGTCTAGGGGTTGGTTAATCGCCAATCTGCCATCCAAAAAAAGGGACTTGCACCGGCCTAAAAACCGTCAAACTGCCTGTCGTTTACCCCTAAGAATGCCTATATTAAAAACAAATTACTTCCATTCAATTGTTTTGAGTTTGACATAACGTCTTTTCTATTATTTTTAGGGTTTAGTAGTGTGATTAGAACTACTTTTGGTTAAAAACATCGTAGCATACGAGAGTTTTATATTATAGTAATTTTTTGTTTTTTTATTGGAGCTATTGAGAGTTTTATTCTGTTTGTTGGTTAGAACTAATTGGTTCTAACTAAAAAACAATCCTCTTTTTATTTTAATTTTAATGGTTCAAAACAAAACAAAAAAAGAAAAATGTAAATAAATATTTTTCTTTAAGAAGGGCAGAAAATTACCGGATAGAGATTGAATAAATAAGACAGAGCACATCCTTTTCGGCAATGCCATGATTAGGGCATAACAGGCTCCAAATCGATATCGCCGGCCTTTGGCCATAGTTTGATGATATATATTTCATCTTTAGGAATAAAAATAGGGCAATTAATTAGCATTTAAATTGTGGAAATAAAATTAACTAACTAAATTTCTAACGGAGTTCAAATTATGGACCGATTGGTTAACAAATTGAGGAAGTTCAACGACTAAACTGTTTCTTTTTTTCTTTTTCTAAAAAGAAAATTAAGAAAAGAGTACAAGATCATGAGAAATTCAGGAGACACAATTATTAACATAAACCATAATTATTTTATTCTAAAAATTTGAACCCATTAATTGCTATTTTTCCTACCAATTTAAGGATTAGATTACGTTGAAAAATGAACAAAAGAGTAAAACCACTTAAACTTAATTCAAATACAAAAAGACGTAAGGAATAAAAAAAAGATGATCAAGATATCATCAAAGACTTGTCCAATGTATCACAAAGGAATACATGGACTAGTTCGATCACTAATAGAGAAGCTCAAGAATCAAACTGGATGTGGCTCTTCTATGCAGAGTTAATCACTATGATTCTTCTCTTTGTTCTTTTGTTTACTATGTGTGGTATCAATTCCTACGAGATCATATAAGAATACATTATACGATGGAGAATATGGGTAGAAAACAGAAAATGCATGTGAGAAAATTTGGAAATGATGATTGGGTTTAAGGCGTATACTTTTTTTTAAGATTTTATTTGCCCTGGCCTACTCTAAAAGTTTGCTAATGGGTGTACGCAGCAAATCTTCTAAGATACAACAAACACATAATACTATAACTATCAATATTATAGTGCTCAAGAACAAGTTATGAAATCTAGAAATTTTGAAGAATTAATGTAAATATAGAGTTGTCATTCTGTGAACAGATATAACCGTTATAACTCATGCAACCTTATATGTAAAGGTATCTTTTTGTTAAACAATACAATTATTACAATAGATAAGATTATTAGTAATAGGTAGTCAGTTTTGCACAAAAGTATACAATCAATCAATTGAATTGTTCATAACAATTTAGAAAAACACAATAATTTAAAATTAATAATTTCAGGTTGATGACGCAACGCCATCTTTTTGGCTCTGTGGCGCCAAATGCACTTCACTATAGTGCACCACAACATTCAAATGGCGTTGCAGCTTTGCCTATTGGGCATGGCAGGGCTAGTCCTTTGTCGGCCGGTGCTGCAATGCCTATTCAATGCCACTACACTGCGACTTCAAAAATCTAGCATCGTGGCGCTATAAGCACTAAAAAATATATATATATTTTCCTTATGTGTGTGTAACTTTTGATTTTTAACATATGAAAGATATATTACAATGTTTCTTACCTTATATATATCTTATGTTAAACAAGTATTTTTCAGTTTTCACTCATCACATTAATATTTTGCCATTGATGTATCATTTCATTGTTTTAGTCATATGATATGGATTTGTAATGGATTGGATAATATAAAATGCCACATTATTGTTTGTATTTTTTTAAAAGAATATTTCATTCCAACAGAAGTAAAAAGGTGAAATTGCATGACATAGCTCAAAAAACATGAAGCACCTCGATACACTAAGAGGGAGCACACATTACGAACATTAAATTGGTCCTCAACTGTAACACCTGCTGATTTTTATGTAACGGATTATGTCAATTAGTGACGACGTTAAGTAATTTCTTTGTTGATATGTGTTATGATATAATGATACTAACAATTTTATTTTAAGTGTTATGATAGGTGACGGTCACGGGGAATTGATATGCTCAAGTGTCCATATCATTTACGTTGTGTGTTTAATAATGATTTTTGCAATAATTTAATGTTTTGATGAATTTTAGTATGTTAAGGCAGATCGGTGGGCCGGACCTTCAAGATCGGTGGGCCAAACCTTCAAGTTTGGTGGGCCAAAATATCCTTCACGGAACGGCAGACCGATGGAGTTTTATCGACAGGCCGGACCTCATGCATTCGGCAGGCTAAACTATGTGGTCGGCAGGCCGATGACTGTTGATGAGCAGTCAACAGAAATCTCTCAAAATTTATGATTGAGATAATTACAATGATTGGATTAAATTAGATGATTTAATGTGATTAATTGGCATATTTTTGGATAAATTTCCTCATTTTAGGAAATGAAACATTTGACTTTCGATTAATTGGATTTAATTGATGAAGTTTCCTCCTTTGAAATTATGAAATATGATAAGTAAGCTAAATCAATTTGACTTTCCCTAATTCCTCTACATTTCCCACATGAATTACCCTCAATTTAATCAGAAAAATTCTGATATTATATAGCTTGTTGACCTACTCCATCATTTTCAAAAAAATTCACACATTCTCTCTCTCACTAAAAATTTCTCTCAGACATTTTCTTCTTTTATTTTTTTTTCACCTTCTCCTTCTCCTCTCCCTCAATTCTCCTACAATTATTTGAATGAAATATTATGTTTCTTTTGACTAAATTCGAAGGAAAATTTTGAAGGAATTCGTTTTAAAGTAAGAGTTCATCTTTTGGTATTTCTAAAATGTATTTCCCTTCTTATTTTGATTGCCATAATTTTGCCTAGGAATTTTCTTTTGCTTTGAAATTTTAGTATGATGTTCATATATTGTTATGTGATATTCCTCCAAATTTCACGTTCATTAGATTTTTCTATGATAAGTTATGAATTTTTTTCTCTCTGTTACTCACAGTAAATTATTGATGTTTGGTTGTGTTGCACATATGTATGAGTGTTGTTCTTAATGCAAATAAAGGATATTTCCCACGAAATTTTACAAATATGTTTATGTATATGTTAGTTTATGAAGTGGAAAGTGTCATGATAATATGACGAATATTATATGTGTTATGAAATTTTTTCTTTTATTGAAGCTAGGTTTCTTAGACTGTTTTAATAGAAAATTAATGAACTTTTATGATGTGATGTTTTGTATGATTTAATGAATTTATTGACGATGAAATATTTTTTTTTGTGCTTCTATAAATATATGTTAAAAGGTTGTTATTAGAATTTTAAAGTCTAAATAATTTTATTTTAATTATTGCAAAATGAAAAATGTATGAAACTCACAATTTAATATGATGAAAGTTATTATTGTCTTGTCTTTTCATGCATGTTTTGGATTATGTGGAATTTATTTAAGGGTGAATTTTTTTTTTGGATATGTTGAAGTTTTTGGTGCCCTAATTGTGTGTAAGTGTAAAGTTATTAAGTTTTGAATTCATGAAGGTCAGGAATATATTTGTGTTGATAGCTTTGTTTTAATGTCTTAAGGTTAATTAAACATGTTATAAATTTATGTTTCAAGAGGTGAACGTATGTGTGAAGTTATATGGTAATGGATGTTATGTTGTGGTGATTAATTCGTTAAAAATACATGTTAATTGCCACTTTTAATGAATGTATGACATGAACACAATATGAAGTGAGCACATCGAGACCGTGGCGTCGTACCTACAAATTAAGGTTAAGTAAGCTTATTAAAGTAAGTACATTCTCACTTGCAACATGATATGGATTGTGAAAGTATGAAATTATGTTTATGATGATGATTTTACGATGATTTCATTTTATTTCACATATGGAAGATTTGAAGTTCAAAAGTTATACATGTATAATGATAACGTATTTCAAAGAATGAAAGTATAAATATGTATATATGTATCACCTTAATAAGTGTTGCACACCCTATGTTATGATTTCATGTTTAGTTTGTGATTAGCTACCTCTCTCCTCTCATGACGGCGTGCCTATGATTATGTAATGGTACAACACTTGGGCCCTTAAGATAAAATGAATTAAGTTTTAATATGGACAATGTAATGAAATATATATTCCCTATGAAATTGTGCCTAGAGCACTATTATGATGATGATGATGATGTTCATAAAATATTTTAAGTTGTGAGATATAAATGTACTTACTAAGCATTAGTTTATTTAGTTTTATATCATGTTGCAGATAAGGGTAAGAAGATAATGGAATAGGTGGAGGGCAAGGAAAGGTGTGTGAGCTAAGCAAGATGATTGAAAATGGAAGGCGCCAAAAAAAGGAGTTTTAAAACTTATGAACTATGTTTTATTTTTATTTTTTTTTGAGTATGTTTATTTTTGCACCTTGAGATATTGAAAATTTTTTTTTTATAAACATATTTTTTTTAAGTTCGGCTTGCCGACCATTACTGGTTAGATTACCGATGTATAGATTGGCCTACCGATTACCCTGTATCGGCCTGCCGATCTCATCGAATTTTAAAACCCTATTTTGTAGAGCTTTAGGCGGCCTGTCGAAGGTTGACCTTCAGCCTACCGAATCCACAAGTTTGACCTGCCGAACTATGAGTGTAGTTTTTCAAGGATGTTTTAAAAGTTATTCAATTTTACATTGGTATTGATAAAATATTTCAAGGATGTTTATGATCAAGTAAATTATTATTATAAAAATGGATTAAGTTATTGAATACTGATTTAAAAAAATATATGTATGCATGGATCTTGGGTATGATTTTCCAAAATACATTTTAATTAAATAGTTTATCTTAATCTTAAAAGTTTGCAGGTATGAATATAATGTCATCTGTGATGTCCGTAAAGGGACGTTACCGGCTTCGGTATTAGAGAGATTTTTGTTTTCAATTCATATCATCACACGTCAGTCCAAGTCCTCCAAGTAGGTATGTTTTAAAGTTATATGTTAAGATGCAAGTATGATGATAAGAAAAGATTTAGTTACCTAATAAGTAATGCCTTAGTAGTGAAAACATGTCTCATAAATTAGAAAATTATTCTTAAGCTCCTAATTCTTTTGGGAAATTAACTATGGACGGCCACAGAAGAATGCAAACCCGTACCCAAACCAATGAAAGGTTGACGATAATGATCGCCGAGCTACAAAGGCAATTGGAGGAGCAAAGAAGAGAAATTGTAGAATTAAGGGCCAACGGCCACAACGGTGAATGACGAGACAATGACATGCCTCTTCCTCCTCCTTAGCCATAAGGTAATAAAGTACTGGCTCCTACTATTGAACCCAAAGCAGCCTATCAAGAACCCCTCCTAGTCAGATAGAAGAGGGTTAAGCCGGTAGACTTTGAAGGCTCTAAGGATCCACTAGTCGCCCAAGGATAGCTAAAGACGATAGAGATCACTTTGAGACTCATGGGCTTTACAGATAACAAGAAGGTTCTCTGTGCTTCGTACTGTCTTACCATGGAGGCCAGGATTTGGTGGGATGGAATTGAACAGAGCATGAATGTTGATGAGATGTCATGGGCTGACGTCGTTCATGAGTTCAACATGAAGTTCTTCCATATGAACATTACAAGAAAGCATTACGATGAGTTTGAGAATCTATGCCAAGGTGATATGTCAGTTATAGATGTGGTGGCAAAGTTTGATCAACTAGCTTGCCTTTGCCCAAAGATGGTTAATGATGAAAGTGATAGGGTCAAAAGACTAATCAGAGTCTTTAGGTCGGAGATTGCTACAATTGTTGATGGGGCAAGTCCACCCAGAAGCCAAGAGTAGGTTGTTTTAAGGGACCAACATACTAAGTTCCATCTGTCAAAGCTAAGAAGAAACCAACCTCAGTCAGGTCAGTTGGCAAACAATGCAAGCACCTAAAACCACCCTCAACACAAAATTAGCAACAACAACAGCCAACATGGAGGAACAATAAGAGGAAGGGCAACTATCAGAACTATGAGGGCCAGGTTAATAAGAGACACAATGGCGGCAGCTCAACAACAACTATAGGCAGTTTTAAACATCCGTCAAATGTGGAAGGAATCATCCTGGAGAATGCTGTCAGGGAACTAATTAGTGTTTTATCTGTAGACGAGAAGGTCATTTTATCAAGAACTGCCCCAATCAAACTAACGCTCATGCCCATCAAAAAGCTCCTCAAGCCCAGCTCCATCAGATGCAAGCCTCTTTAGAAGGGCCATTGATTTGGCAAGGAAGACTTGAAGCCCTACCTACAAATGCCTGCATCTATGCCATGACAAAAGAACAAATGGTTGCAGAAGCCTCTAATGTGGTCACAGGTCAGATATCAAGTCTTTCTATTAATGCATATGTTCTTTTTGATACAGGTACCACACATTCTTCTGTATCATCATCTTTTGCTAAGAAGTTAAGGGTTCGTTTAGAGCCTATGAGACAGGGATTCACTACAACACTACCCTCTAGGGAAGTGATGATATCTATGCACTATATGCGTACTGTTCCCTATGGATTTCTAAAAGGGAACTTTTTGTTAACCTCATCGTGATCGACATATACAATTATGACATGATTCTTAGAATGGATTTTCTAAGCAAGTATAATGCTTCTATTGAATGCCGAAAACGAAAGGTGATCTTCCATCTAGAAGGTAAACAAAAGTTCGTGTATGTTGGCGAGTCTAGGAAGAAAATGAGTATGTTTTTGTTTGCCATAAAAGCAAGGAAGTTGTTAGCTAGTGGTTGCATAGGCTACTTGGCCAACATAGTGGACAAGAGACAAGAAGAAAATATAAGAATTAAAGATGTGGCAGTAGTACGTGAATTTTTAGAGGTGTTTCCAGATGATCTGTCAAGCCTACCTCTAGATAGAGAAGTTGAATTCGAGATTGAGCTCGCTCCAAGCATCGACTCGATTTTTAAGGTACCATATAGAATGGCCCCAGCAGAGTTAAAGGAGCTTTATTCCCAACTCAAAGAACTTCTCGACAAAGGCTTCATTAGGCCGAGTCACTCACCATGGGGTGCTCCAGTCTTGTTTGTGAAGAAGAAGGATAGCTCTATGAGACTCTGCGTCTACCATAGAGAATTGAACAAGGTAACAATCAAGAACAAGTATCTGTTGTCTCGAATCGATGACTTATTTGATCAACTTAAGGGTGCATCTTTGTTCTCAAAAATTGATCTACGGTCGGGATATCACCAGTTGAAGATTAAAGAAGGGGACATCCCAAAAACAGCCTTCAGATCGAGGTATGGTCACTATAAATTTGTGGTTATGCCTTTTAGTCTAACGAATGCACCTACAGCCTTTATGGATCTGATATATCGGGTATTCAAGGACTTCCTCGATAAATTTGTTGTTGTGTTTATCGATGATATTCTTGTTTATTCAAAGAATCAAGAGGAACACGAGGAGTATTTAAGAATTATGCTGGAACTATTAAGGAGACATAAGTTATATGCGAAATTCTCCAAGTGTGAATTATGGCTTGATAGAGTGTCTTTCTTGGGGCATGTAATATCGAAAGAAAGAATCATAGTAGACCCTGCTAAAGTTGAGGCTGTTCTCAACTGGAAACAACCGACGAATGCAAGTAAGATCAAAAGCTTCTTGGGCCTAGCCTGTTATTACTAGAGATTTGTGGAAGACTTCTCCAAGATAGTAGTGCCACTTACGAATCTAACCCACAAGGGAAAGAAGTTCGAATGGACAGAAAGCATGTGAGAAGAGTCTCCAAGAACTGAAGAAGAGGCTAACAACAGCTCCAGTTTTGGTCATTCTTGAAGAAAGTGACGGATTTGTGATTTATAGCGACGCTTCTAAGATGGACCTTGGTGTAGTCCTAATGTAGGATGATAGAGTGATTGCTTATGCATCGAGACAACTCAAGGATTATGAAAAGAACTGCCCTACTCATGACCTCAAGTTAGCAGCAGTCGTTTTCGCATTGAAAATATGGAGGCATTATTTGTATGGGGTCCAATGCAAGATCTTCCCTGATCATCAAAGTCTAAAGTACTTCTTCACTCAGAAGGATCTGAATATGAGGCAATGAAGATAACTTGAATTGGTGAAGGATTATGATTGTGAAATCCTGCATCATCTTGGAAAAGCTAATCGAGTGGCTAATGCTCTAAGTAGGAAGTTAGCGGCTACGCTGATGTCAATGCAAGCAATGTCTCAGCCTTTAAGGAAGGAAATTCTAGACTTCAGTTTGGAACTTGTCACTAGCTAGCTATCAGCATTCACTCTTGCTCCAACGCTACATGATGAGATTTAGAGTAAGCAAGATGATGATGAAAGCCTTACAAGGATTAAGCAAGAAATGAAAGAAGGCAAATGTGAAGAGTTTCAAATTGCTGATGATGAAACTCTGTACCTCAAAGACTGCTTATGTGTTCCCAACTTGATGGCATAAGGGAAAGAATCTTGGCAGAAATTCATGGCACTCCTTACTCAATTCATCCAGTGCAACAAATATGTATAATGATCTAAGGGATAACTTCTGGTGGTTTGGAATGAAATGAGATGTTGCCATGTATGTGAAGAAATGTTTGACATGCCAGCAAGTTAAAGCTGAACATAGAGACCTGGTGGTGATTTATAGTTAATCCAAATACTGGAATGAAAATGGGAGGCGATCGTAATGGATTTCATTACCAGATTACCCAAGACTATGAACGGTTATGACGCTATATGGGTCGTTGTGGATCGACTGACGAAGATGGTGCATTTCATTCCTATTAAGATCACTTACTTTATGGACCGGTTAGCGAAACTCTATGTCAAGGAGATTATACGACTTCATGGAATTCCCAAGTCTATCATCTCAGACCGTGATGGCAGGTTCATGTCCAAGTTTTGGAAAAGTGTACAGACTGCAATGGGGACCAAGTTGCATTTCAGTACAGCTTTTTATCCTCAGACAGACTGCCAAACGAAAAGGACGAACTTGATCTTAGAGGAGATGCTTCGGGCTTGTACTCTCAACTTCAAGACTAGCTGGTGCAAAGTGTTACTGTTAGCGGAGTTTGCTTACAACAACAGCTATCAGGCGACAATCAAAATGGCACCCTATGAGGTCCTATATGGGTGAAAATGCTATATGTTGGCATGAAGCTGGTGAAAAGAAGTATAAAAGAACTGATTTTGTTAATGAAACCTCCTAGATGATTAAGTTGATACAGAAAAGAATAGAGACCGCGCAAAGCCGTCAGAAGAGTTATGCTGATAAAAGAAGAAGACCCTTAAAATTTGCCATAGGCGAATTAGTGTTTTTGAAAGTTGCGCCGATGAAAGGAGTCATGAGGTTCAGAAAGAAAGGCAAGTTGAGCCCAAGATTCATCAGTCCTTATGAAATTGTGAAGCAGATAGGCAAGGTAGCTTATCAGCTGAGATTGCCATAAGAAATGTTGGCTATGCATGACATGTTGCATGTTTCGATGCTCAAGAAATATGTTCCAGACACTACACATGTGATTGAGCCAGAAGTGATCGAGATACGAGATGGTTATAGTTATGAAGAAAAGCCAGTAGAGATATTTGATCAAAAAACCAAGACCTTGAGGAGTAAGGAATTCCTTTGGTAAAGGTTTTATGGCAAAATCACCAAGTAGAAGAAGCCACATGGGAACGCAAAGATGACGTGAGAACTAAGTATCCGTAATTGTTCTGAGTTTCGAGGATGAAACTCTTATAAGGTGGGTAGAATTGTAACACCCGTTGATTTTCATGTAATGGATTATGTCAATTAGTGACAACATTAAGTAATTTTTTTTGTTGATATGTGTTATGATATATGATACAATGGTACTAACCATTTTATTTTACGTGTTATGACAGGTGACGGTCACGTGGAATTGATATGCTCAAGTGTTCATGTCATTTACATTGTGTGTTTAATAAT
>CAMOHE010050927.1:34333-46350 GCA_946598075.1 Artocarpus hirsutus
TTTTTTTGTTGATATGTGTTATGATATATGATACAATGGTACTAACCATTTTATTTTACGTGTTATGACAGGTGACGGTCACGTGGAATTGATATGCTCAAGTGTTCATGTCATTTACATTGTGTGTTTAATAATGATTTTTGTAATAATTTAATGTTTTGATGAATTTTAGCATGTTAAGGTAGATCGGTAGGCCGAACCTCAAGTTCAGCAGGTTGATGGAGTTTCATCAACAGGTCAGACCTCATTCATTCGGTAGGCCGAACTGTGCTGTCGATAGGCTGATGACAACTAATGAGCAGTCAATAGAAATTTCTCAAAATTTATGATTGAGATAATTATGATGATGGGATTAAATTGGATAATTTAATGTGATTAATTGGCATATTTTTGGATAAATTTCCTCATTTTAGGAAATGAAACATTTGACTTTTGATTAATTGGATTTAGTTGATGAAGTTTCCTACTTTGAAATTGTGAAATATCATAAGTAAGCTAAATCAATTTGACTTTCCCTAATTCCCCTCCATTTCCCACACGAATTACCCTCAATTAATTAGAAAAATTTTCATATTATAGAGCTTGCTGACCTACTCCATCATTTTTATAAAAATTCACACACACTCTCTCTCACTAAAAATTTCTCTCAGACATTTTCTTCTTTTGTTTTTTTTTTTTTCACGTTCTCCTTCTCCTCTCTCCCAATTCTGCTACAATTATTTGAATGAAATATTACATTTCTTTTAAATGAATTCGAAGGAAAAATTTTGAAGGAATTCGTTTTAAGGTAAGAGTTCATCTTTTAGTATTTTTGAAATGTATTTCCCTTCTTATTTTGGCTGCCATAATTTTGCCTAGGAATTTTCTTTTGCTTTGAAATTTTAGTATGATGTTCATATATGTGTTATGTGATATTCCTCTAAATTTCACGTTCATTAGATTTTTCTATGATAAGTTATGAATTTTCTTCTCTTTATTACTCACAGTAAATTATTGATGTTTGGTTGTGTTGCACATATATATGAGTGTTGTTCTTAATGCAAATGAAGGATATTTCCCACGAAATTTTACAAATATGTTTATGTATATGTTAGTTTATGAAGTGGAAAGTCTCATGATAATATGACAAATATTATATTTGTTATGAAATTTTTTCTTTTATTGAAGCTAGGTTTCTTAGACTGTTTTAACGAAAAATTGATAAACTTTTATGATGTGATGTTTTGTATGATTTAATGAATTTATTGATGATGAAATGTTTTTTTTGGTGCTTTTGTAATTATATGTCAAAAGGTTGTTATTAGAATTTTAGAGTCTAAATAATTTTATTTTAATTATTGAAAAATGAAAAATGTATGAAACTCACAGTTTAATATGATGAAAGTTATTATTGTCTTTGTCTTTTAATGCATGTTTTGGATTATGTGGAATTTATTTAACGGTGATTTTTTTTTTAGATATGTTGAAGTTTTTGGTGCCATAATTGTGTGTAAATGTAAAGTTATTAAGCTTTGAATTCATGAAGGTTAGGAATATATTTGTGTTGATAGCTTTGTTTTAATGTCTTAAGGTTAATGAAACATGTTATAAATTTATGTTTCAAGAGTTGAATGTATGTGTGAAGTTTTATAGAAATGGATGTTATGTTGTGGTGATTAATTCGTTAAAAATATATGTTAATTGCCACTTTTAATGAATGTATGACATGAACAAAATATGAAGTGAGCACATCGAGACCACGGCATCATCACCTACAAATTAAGGTTAAGTAAGCTTATTAAAGTAAGTACATTCTCACCTGCAAGATGGTATGGATTGTGAAAGTATGAAATTATGTTTATGATGATGATTTTACGACGATTTCATTTTATTTCACATATGAAAGATTTGAAGTTCAAAAGTTATACATGTATGATGATGACGTATTTCAAAGAATGAAAGTATAAATATGTATATATGTATCACCTAAATAAGTGTTGCACACTCTATGTTATGATATGTTTATGTTATGATCTCTTGTTTGGTTTGGGATTAGCTACCTCTCTTTCTCATGACGGCGCACCAATGATTATGTTAATGGTGCAACACTTGAGCACTTAAGATAAAATGAATTAAGTTTTAATATGGACAATGTAATGAAATATATGTTCCTTATGAAATTGTGCCTAGAGCACTATTATGATGATGATGATAATGATGTTCATAAAATGTTTTAAGTTGTGAGATATAAATGTACTTACTAAGCATTAGCTTATTCAGTTTTATATCATGTTGCAGATAAGGGTAAGAAGATAATGGAATAGGTGGAGGGCAAGGAAAGGTGTGTGAGCTAAGCAAGAAGGATTGAAAATGGAAGACACCAAGAAAAGGAGTTTTAAAACTTATGAACTATGTTTTATTTTTATTTATTTCTGAGTATGTTTATTTTCTGCACCTTGAGATATTTGAAATTTTTTTTATAAACATATTTTTTTTAAGTTCGGCCTACCAACCACTACTGGTCAGACTATCGATGTATGGATCGGCTTGCCGATTACCCTGTACCAGCCTGCCTATCTTATCAAATTTTGAAACCCTATTTTGCAGAGCCTCAGGCGGCTTGTCAAAGGTTGACCTTCTGCCTGTCGAATTATGAGTGTAGGTTTTCAAGGATGTTTTAAAAGTTATTCAATTTTACATTGGTATTGATAAACTATTTAAAGGATATTTTTTATCAAGTAAATTATTATTATAAAAATGGATTAGGTTATTGAATATTGATTTTAAAAAAAATATGTATGCATGGATCCTAGGTATGATTTTGCAAAATACTATTTAATTAAATAGTTTATCTTAATCTTAAAAGTTTAAAGATATGAATGTAACATCATCTGTGACGTCCGTAAGGGGGCATTACATCAACAAACAACAGAAACATTTGAACAATATGGGCTATATCAATGTAGCATAGGCCACAACCACAAAACAAATAAAACCAGACACCAAGAGCATACTCTTGTAGGTTATACACACAAAAACAATTCAGAAGATAGGGAGACCCTCTCTGTTAGTACAACAAAAAACCAAAATAAAAGAAAAAAAAGCAACATAATAGGAAAAAAAACCATAGCAAGGAAGGAGAAGCCAGACCCGATGACCACCATTTGTCCTCCAAACTCCATTGAACATTGGCAGTTGTACATGTTGGGGAATTAGGTGTCTCATAATTCTAAAGATTGCAAGAATGAATAATTACAGAAAAGAAATGGGAGAAAAGAAGAAAAGAGAGACACCAAATTTTTGTACAGGTTCGTCCAAATTCGAGACTATGTCCTGTTTCTGCTCGCTGCAGATTCCACTATGATGAAGGAGATTACAGATTACAAGAGAAATTTATCACATACTCTCAAACAGTGTTTCCTAAATTTCTCTTCTACCTAGCACCTTGTGGGAATTTTCCCTTACAACAATGGAGCTCTCACAAAAATATGCCTCACACAAAATAATACCACTCTCACAAAGTCACACACACAACCCTAGCCACCTTATGTTTATTTATACACCAAAGAAGAAAAAAATGGCAACTAATGAGAAAACCTAGCAGTTTCTTGATTTTAGGCTTCAAAATCCTAACTTTTACACAAAAAATCACAAAAAGACAGACTCTAGGCACCGTGGCCCTCATTTTGGGTGCCACGGTGTGAGTTGATCCTCGGGCGGGCGCTACGGCCCTCATTTTGGGCACCGTGGCACTGGTTAGAATTTTGGACGGGTGCCACGGCCCTCATTTTGGGTGCCGCAGTGCCCTGCCATTGCCCCCCTATTCTCCCTTTTTTTTCTTCTTCTTTTTTTGCTAAGTTGATTTGGCTCCATACCTACAACAACAATCTCCCACATGGAGACTAATCAATCACCATGTCTCCACTGCAGCGGTAACAACTTCTCACGCCTTATGGAAATGTCCAACTGAAGTTGCGCACAACTTCAGTTTCTCGATCGGAACTATCTTGATGAGCATATCTGCTAGATATTGACTCCCAAGAATCTTCTCAAGCTTTAGCACCCCATCTTCCAAAGCCGACCTGATGAAGTGATATTGCAAGTGTATATGCTTTGTCCTTGCATGAAATGCAGGATTTTTTGCCAAGTGAATGGCTCTATGACTGTCACTGTGTAATGCACTCCTTTCCTGCTTATGACCTAGTTCTTCTAGAAGTGACTGCAACCAAATCATCTCCTTGCTCGCATCTGTCATTGCCACATACTCTGCTTCTGTTGTAAAGAGTGCAACTATCTTCTGTAGCTTTGAGACCCAACTAACTGCTGTGCCACCCAAAGTGTAGACATAACCAGTGATACTCTTTCTGCCATCAATGTCTCCAGCCATATCAGCATCTACATAGCCCTATAGTCCCAAGTCTGACTTCTTGAAACATAGTGCTAAACCTGCAATACCTCTCAGATATCTAAGAATGTACTTCATTGCCTCCAAATGCTGCTTACTTGGATTGCTCATGTACCTACTCACAACTCCCACTACATGTGCAATGTCCAGTCTGGTACAAACCATGGCATACATGAGACTGCCTATTGCTAAAGCACAAGGCACCTTGGCCATGTGGTCTCGCTCCTACTTTGTGGTCGGTGATTGCTCCTTTGATAACTTGAAGTGACTGGCTGAAGGAGTACTCATGTTGAATTTGCTAAGCACCTTTTCAACATATTCTTCCTGTGACAGTTTTAGACCATTATTGTTCCTCGTTATTCTCATTCCAATGATTTGTTTTGCAGCACCTAAATCTTTCATTGCAAACTCCTTAGACAGCTCCTTCTTTAGCTTGTCAATCTCCTACTATCAGCATGTCATCGACATATAGCAACAATATGATGTAGGAGTCATCAAAATTCTTCACATAACAATAGTGATATCCCTGACACCTAAAGAAACCATTGCTGCACATAAAATCATCAAACTTCTTGTACCATTGTCTGGGAGCTTGTTTGAGGCCATACAAGCTCTTTTGAAGTTTACATACCAAATTCTCCTTACCTGGTACTTCGAAACCTTGTGGCTGCTTCATGTAGTTCTCCTTATCCAAATCACCATGGAGAAAAGCTGTCTTAACATCCATTAGTGCAAGTACTGTCCTGATTGTGGTTAATTTCACCACCGGAGAAAAAATCTCATTAAAGTCGATGCCCTTTTTCTGTCGAAAGCCTTTTACCACCAGCCTTGCCTTATACTGTTTACTGCCATTAGATTCATCTTTAATTTGGTATACCCATTTGTTGTACAAGGCCTTTTTGCCTTGTGGTAACTCTGTCAATTGCCATGTCTGATTGGACATTAAGGAATCCATCTCATCCCTCATGGCTGACTCCCACTTGACTGTATCTTTAGCCTACACGGCTTCATCATACTCTCTGGCTCACCTCTATCGGTCAATAAACTATAATGCAGAGAAGGGGAGTATCTCTACGGTGGTCTAATAGTCCTGCTAGATCTCTTAACTGATGTAGCAAGAGTACTCTGGTTTCCCTCTGAAGCAATATTTTCTTGGTCTTCAACTTTTGGATTTTGCACCTCCACTTCAATAAGATCCTTCAATGGAATCACCTTAGGCTTCTTATCTTTAGAACCTAAACCCTTCGAGTTAGTGCTGTCTCTATCCTTGTACAGAACACCTTCATTGAAGATCACGTCCTTGCTCCTAATAATCTTTTGATTTTGGTCATCCCAAAGATGATAACCAAACTCAAGTTCACCATAGCCAACCAGAAAACACTTCTTAGACTTTGCATCAAGTTTACTTCTAGCAGCAGGATCAATGTGGAAGTAGGAAACACAACCCAATGCTTTCAAGTAGAAGAGGTCAACCTTTTTGTTACTCTATACTTCTTCCGGTAGCTTGAACTTCAGCAGTGTGGATGGACTTCTGTTGATTAGATGGGCTACTGTATTAATTACCTCAGCCCAAAATGACTTTGGCAGCCCCGCATGCAACCTCATGCTTCTGGCACACTCGTTTAGAGTTCTGTTCATCCTTTCAGCTACCTTGTTCTGTTGTGGTTTTCCTAGAATGGTTTTCTTTATCTTTATTCCATTCTCAACATAATACCGCTTGAAATCTTCATCTAAGTATTCTCCCCCATTGTCAGACTGCAAGAACTTTACCTTTAAATCTGTCTCGTTCTCCACCATAGCTTTCAATCTCTTGAAAGCATCAAAGACATCAGATTTGTTTTTCAAAAAGTAAACCCATACCTTCATGCTTGAGTCATCAATGAATGTCACATAGTAGTTAGCGTCACCAAAGGAAGTCATCTTCTTAAGTCCCCACACATCAGTGTGAACTGGCTCCAGCTTCCTGGACTTAGGCTCTTTGCTTGTTGTTGAGAAACTGACTTTCTTCTGTTTGCCAAAGATGTAGCCTTCACATAACCTATGATCAATGATTTTCAATCCTGGTAGTTTTCCATTAGAGTGAAGCACCTTTATTCCCTTCTCACTCATGTTCCCGAGCCTATAGTGCCATAGCTCAATGTTAGTAGCAGAGTCAGCAACTACTATGGTATCTTTGCAACTAAAATTAATGTAGAGAGTTCAAGCTTTACGTCCCTGAGCAACAACCATAACTCCCTTTGTGACTTTCCAACCTCCACAATTGAAGGTCACATTGTATCCTTCATCATTTAGTTGCCCAATCGAAATCAAGTTGTGCATTAGTTTGGGAACATGTCTCACCTTATGAATCTTCCACACAGACCCATTAGGCATTTTCAAATTGACATCTCCAATGCCAACAATATCCAAAGGTTCTCCATTAGCAAGATAAACCTTACCATGATTTTCGGCAATGTAGTTCTCCAAGACATGACGGTGTGTAGTGGTGTGGAATGACACTCCTGAATCTATCACCTATGAATCAAGGGAATTATCAACAAACAAGAGCAAGGCATCTTGTGGCTCTTCAATGGTGGCATTAGCGACGTCACTATTCTTATTTTTATTCTTCCTTGGAGCCCTGCAGTTCTTCTTTAAGTGGCTGGTCTTTCTACAATTCTAGCACTCCATAGTCCTACCATTTCTTGACCTGCTTCTCCCATTCCTCGACTTGACTCACTTGCCATTATCCTTGTTGGAATGCCTCTCAAGTTTCTTGATTATCAACATTAAGGGCTGAGTTCGATATTGAGGCTTCACCTGAATCCTTCATGTGAATTTCTTCCGTCAAAATGGAATTTCTGACATCAACAAACTTTAATTTTACATTCCTAATTCCCAATTGAATTTGTGATGGCCACCCTCATGGGTTCCGAACTATTCGGTAACGAGGCCAAGAGGATTAGGGCATTGATCTCATCATCGAATTTGATCTCTACCGAGACCAATTGGTTTAGAACAGTGTTGAAACTGTTAAGATGCTCTACCACCGAGGCACCTTTAGGCATTTTGAATTATAGAGCTTTTTCATGAGATGTATCTTGTTATTGGCCGAGGGCTTCTCATACAGTTCTGATAGAGCTTTCATCATCTTTGCTGTAGTATTCTCCTTCGCAACGTTGTGGGCCACGTTCTTTGACAGGGTCAAACAAATCACACCTAGTACCTGTCTATTAAGGAGAGTCCACTCCTTATCCTTCATGCCTTCGGGCTTATTACCCAAGGGTAAGTGCAGTTTCCTGCTATAAAGGTAGTCTTCTACTCCTCCAATAGGAAAAGTCTGAACCACCAAATTTGATGATACCGGCTCCCAAACCTTTTTCTTCTATCATTGTTCTTGATCCAAACCTCCACTTTGATACCACATATTGGGGAATTAGGCGTCCCCTAATTCCAAGGATCGTAAGAATGAATAATTGTAGAAAAGAAATTGGAGAAAAGAAGAAAAGCGAGACACCAAATTTTTATATAGGTTCGTCTAAATTCGAGACTACGTCTTGTTTCTACCCGCTACAGATTCCATTATGATGAAAGAGATTACAGATTACAAGAAAAATTTATCACACACTCTGAAACAGTGTTTTCCAAATCTCTCTTCTATCTAGCACCCTGTGGGAATTTCACCTGTGGGAATTTTTCTTTCTCACAACAATGGAGCTCTCACAAAATAATGCCACTCTCACAAAGTCATACACACAACCCTAGCCACCTTATATCTATTTATACACCAAAGAAGAGAAAAATGGCAACTAATGAGAAAAGCTAGTAGTTTTTCGATTTTGGGATTCAAAATCCTGACTTTTACATAGAAAAATCGCAAAAAGACAGGCTCCGGGTGCCACGGCTCTCATTTTGGACGCTGCAGTGCTAGTTGATCCTTAGGCAGGCGCCGCGGCCCTCATTTTGGACATCGCGGTGCCCGGCCACTGCCCCCCTATTCTTCTTTTTTTTTTTCTTCTTCTTTTGCTAAGTTGATTTGGCTCAACACCCGCAACAGGACATTCAGTAGAAAAACAATGATCAAAACCAGATCCAATGATCTATTCGAAACCCAATCTCAGCGCAGCTTAGCAAAGCCGACGAAGTCCCTACACAAAGGCTTCAATCTCCATCAAAGCAAAATGGTTCCTACTGCAACCAAAATCCACCTCCGACCACCATCGCTGCTCCCCAGACTCTACCTCCAAAATCCACATCACAGGGCGGAAGGACCAAGACCCTTCCAAACCTTGCACACTGAATTCGGTTTCTAGTTCCATTGATGAGGGCTGAAGAGAGCAGCTCACAGACCACCCACGCCAAATCAGGACATCCTCCAACACTCTAATTGTTTTGATGCTGTCAAAAATCTCTATGTCATCCCCTCCCCCAAGTCATAGAACCATCGACCAGCAAAAGGCTAGGGCCGAGTATTGGCTCAAGGGAAGAAAAAAGGGGCGGTGCATCAAATAGAGAAAACAAAGAAGAACTCTTAGCAGAAGATGTCTGAGAGAGAGAGGGAGAGTTAGAGTCCATTATCATTTGTATATGTAATTAAGATATGCACTCATTTTTATAATTGATGAATCACGACAAGAAAATGTAACTAATGAAAACTTATATATATATATATATATATATATATAAATAATTTAATATGTTTACCTCTAGGAATTATTAATAATCAAAACACTGCATTTTCAACTTCAAATATTTTGTGGGTCGAGGTAAATATGATGTAGAACAAAATTAATAATCAAAACACTGCATTTTCAACTTCAAATATTTTGTGGGTCGAGGTAAATATGATAGAACAAAAACCTTAACCCTTAATGAGATAAATATATATATATATATATATATATATATTAATTTGCAGAACGTTCTAGAATTTTGATCATGGCATAAGTTTGTTACACACTTCAAATACGAAGGCAATGAAGTATAAATGTACTTAAAAGTTGAAAAATGAATAACGAGCACATTTATCGTATGTGCACTACTTATGTATGGGATTTTTTGCATTGTTACCCTAAACTCTCTGGAGTTTGAACAAACGAACTCTGAGCAAAAATTCTTAACAAACCATGGAATTTGAAAATTTATTGCACATCTGGTCGATTTAAAAACAAGTTTGATTTGTGATGATTTTTGTTCACATGAGTCGCACGTGATGTCCAAAGGAGGGCATGCTCAATCCTTTGGCCAAGCGTTGTTTTTCATGTTACCCCTCTGAACTAGTTGGGATTTGGCAAATGATTGGTCCCTGAATTTACAATATCTTATAGCTTTTCTCCCGTCGCTTATTATACTATGTGCAGTGCAGACGCCAACTATTTGTCAACAGATTGACTGAATTATCAATTAAACTACATGATGTACATTTTGGAGCGCACGGGTGAATTGCCAAAAATGTTTCAAAGACCAATTTGTTAAATACGAGAACTCCGAGGGCAATACGTTGCAAAGCTACGGCCAATGGCAGCGTAATTAGTTTCTAAGCTCAAAAACCAAAAAAAAAAAAAAAAAAAAAAGAACACGCAATACACGTGTAACATAAACCTACGTTTCATGTTTATGAATTTTTTTTTAAAATTTTTTAACTTTGTTCACTGTAATGCATTATAACATTACAATTTAGTTTGTTGTCAAAGATCTACATTTAATTACGTTGTGATTGTTGAATTTTATTAAACTATGTCATGGTATATTAATTTTAGTTCTTTAGTTTTTTAATGAATTTAAAGACTCAATTTGTGAATTAGTGAAATTCAATGCAAAAATCTTATGTTTTTTGACTGGATTGAATTATAGATTTAGCCATAATTTATGTAATTCTATCCATGAACACCCTTGAAAAAATACTAAAAAACTAACTAACTCAAGTTTTTTAAGATGATATCTTAGCAGGAACACAAGTGAGAAAAAGATATTTAGGAAAAATGCTATAGAAAAACCTAGTGGATTCAACTCTATCACATCTTAAAAAAGTCTTGCATTTACTGCAATGCTCTTTCAACAAAATTACTTTGCTAGATAATTATACCTTATTGATCAACAAACATTTGAACAAAAAATCATAGAGTTTAATTAAAATAAACAGTAAAGCTTAAGTATATATTTTGTATTTTAAACAATTATGTAATATAGTTGTAATATTTTCTACGTAAAGACTTAGTGAAAAAAGTACCAGGCCCTTGACGGACACCCGATTAATGAGGAATCAAGAATGGAGCGTGGGGCAACGCTAATAGTTGGGGAGGGTAGGGAAGTCAGAAATGGCACACACAAAATTGAGTGTAATTAATTAAGGCGTGCTTTCGTATGCATGAACGGCAGAGAAGGGGCAGCACACGCATGTGCACACATGGATGGGACCCACGTCTGTCCTAACAAAGGTTTACAACTCCTAACAAGCTTCAATGATGGGGGCATTCCCCAAAATAGGACGACCCCCATTTTTGTTGGTCCCATCTATTAGCCCCTCGTTGTTATGCTAGCCACGCATTCTGCTCATTGGTATCTTTTTCTTTTTTGTTTCTTTTTTCCCCCCTGCCTTTTTCTTGGAGAAAATACCGGACACAAATAGTGGAGGAAGAAACTTGATAACTAGCAAAATAATAATAATAACAATAATAATAATCCAAGGTAAAAGAAATGGTCTTAAGGCCCTTTTACGATGCCCCACGTTCTTCCACTAAATTAGGGTTCTAAGCACTCCTAAATGTGGTGTTGAGAGTAAAAGGCACGTGTTGAACACAACACACTACTTGATTTGTTAGACGGTTTTGCAAGTGCACGAGGCATTAACAGGTAATGAAATAGTGAAAAGGAGTATCGTCCCATAAAAATTACGTTTGATTAATTAATTATTAAAATTAGGTTAACTCTAAGATTATTCAAACATTCAAACAATTAAATTAAAGTAATACAAGATAATAACTAAATTAAATCAAAATCCTAAAATTTAGGGATCTGACTCACCAAACCAATCCTATATGAATTTTCTAATTTATGTGATCATGCTTATTCCCTATGCCAACAGTTGAGTCTAACATATGCATTCATTAATCTTTTCACGTATTCCCAAATTATTCAAAAAGCAAACTTTTTACGTTTCTATAAATAATTTAAACCTCTCAAAATTCATTAAGCACAAGAAACGATCACAACACTACACAAAATCCATGGATGTCTCTAACCTATAGCATCTCAAAGTATTTAAAGTACTGACATAATTAATGATCACTTTTCTGTTTCAAACCATTTCTCAAATCATGTAAAAGCTGGACAAACATCTACAAGCATTAAATTCAAATTAAAACAATTAACATATATGGAAGTAAAACATACATGAATGAATTTTTTTTTTTTTTAAAATGCACACATTCATAGCATGGCTACATCATAGCTTTAGCACTACAAGAAAACTACATTTAAAGACATTATTTACGACATGCAGTTTTTAAATGTCGTTAAAAAGTACATACAACGACATCTCCAACAAAAATATCGTTAATAACATTTGAAACAATAATTAACGACATCTATATAGATGCCGTATTAAAGGTCTCCTTTTAACGACAATAGTTTAGTGTCGTTAAATTATTTAACG
>CAMOHE010050930.1:0-17192 GCA_946598075.1 Artocarpus hirsutus
AGTAACTCCAATCTTCCTAAATCATTGTGGACTGAAGCTCTTAAGACGGCAGTGTATATATTAAACCAGGTTCCGACTAAGGCTGTCCCAAAGACGCCGTTTGAGTTATGGAAAGGTTAGAAACCGAGTTTGAGACATATACGCTTTTGGGGATGTCCGTCTGAAGTAAGAGTGTACAACCCACAAGAGAAGAAGCTAGATCCGAGGACCATTAGTGGGTATTTCGTTGGATATGCCGAAAGGTCCAAAGGATATAGATTCTACTGTCCAACTCACAACACTAGATTTGTGGAATCAAGGAACGCCAAGTTTCTTGAGAATGACTTAATTAGTGGGAGCGATCAATTTTGGAACATAGTTTCTGAAAGAGATCATACTGAAGCTCAACCATCTACATCAGGTGATAGGTTGATTATTGTTCATAACGCTCCTATAGTTCAACCAAGTGTTGTGCAACTGATCGTTGGAGTTCCACAAACTGTTGATAATAATCTAGAAGGTCAAGTTGCTCAAGAACCACCAGAAATAGTTGAGCAGCAAGTTGAACAACATATTCCTCAGGAAAATGTTGAGTCAACATTAAGCAGATTTACTAGAGAAAGGAAATCAGCAATTCCTAGTGATTATGTTGTGTATCTACAAGAATCGGACTACAATATTGGAGCCAAAAATGATCTCGAAACGTTTTCACAAGCCGTGAGTTGCCAAGAATCGAAACTTTGGTACGATACTATAAAGGATGAGATGGATTCTATGGCATCCAATGGAGTCTGGGATCTTGTCGAGTTGCCTGATGGTGCAAAAGCCATAGGGTGTAAATGGGTCTATAAAACGAAGAAAGGCTCATTGAGTAACATCGAAAGATATAAGGCCAGACTCGTCGTCAAAGGATTCACTCAGAAGGAAGGAATCGACTACAAGGAGACTTTTTCTCCTGTTTCTAAGAAAGATTTCTTCCGCATCATCTTGGTACTCGTTGCTCATTTTGACTTAGAGTTGCAACAAATGGATGTGAAAACAGCATTTCTCAATGGTGAATTAGAGGAAGAGGTTTATACGAGTTGTGAAAACAACTTCTATCACATTCTTGGGAACGAGTTGCTTACTCTTGGAGTATTTTCTTCAAAGTTTCCATTTCTGTTGTAAGGGCTTCTAGCCACTGGTTGGCCTGAGGAATTTTTTGTCTCTTCCATTGGAGTTTCTGGAGCATTCTGGTTGTCAGAGTCGTCTGCCATTTGCAGTTAAGCTAGAGATCTTGGAGTTGATGATCTGAAGGCCCCATGGTAGGTGCCTAATTGTAGACATTGGATCTACAATCGAATATAAACAACATTAGTACAAATTGTTATGTTCCTTATTAACAGATGTGGGCCCTCAAATCACCGTTGTTGGATATGTTAGCTTCAAAGCAAATGCATTAGGTTGAATTGCAAAGAGCAACAGATTGGAATCAAACAAAATGAAATAATGTTGTAAAAATAAAAATACCACATGCAGGATTTTTAATGGTTCACTCTATTAAAAGAGCTACGTCCATTATTTTTCACTATAATATGAACTTGGAGTACAGATTACAAGAGAACATAGATAAAGATGAGAAGTAAAATTGGTAGAGTTTCTGTACATTCTGTTTTTGTCTCTCTATAATGAATAAGCTATCTCCTTATATAGGCAGTAGGGATGAGTCGTGGTCTCCAACCGTTTGGTAGAGTGGAGTAGTGCATTAGAAGTAATCGTAATAGTGGGATATGCTTCAGTCTCTGATAGGTCAGAAGAACCATGATTTTCCCACGTTTTAGCTTATGGTCGAACATGCTAATAACCGCCAGTTCATGCTAACAACAGTTGGTTCATAATAATCACTCCAATCGAACGAAAACATGGGGAACCGACTTGAATGTACTCTGAATACATTCGTTATAGATAGGTTTGAATCGATCAATCGATCTAACCGTAGTCTTAATTCGACTCACACCTCTCATGACGATTCACTAAGTCGCTTCGATGTACTCGACTCTGTTTATTTGTAATAGTAGGTTATCGTTCCAGTCCATGGACAAATTGGGCCTGACCAAATTGTACCCTAATAGCAATAAACAGTGTTATTAAGAATAATGAATTAAATTAGATTAGTTTTGGTGAAATCAAATACCCAAGTCTTTTATTCATTAGGTTTTCATTTATATTTCATTTTATTATTTTTTGATTTTGATTTATTATTTTTCTATTTATTTTCAATTGTTTAAACAATTTTAAAGTTGACCAATTTTTGTACTTAGCTAAATTAATGCAATCCTCATACAAACAATATTTATACTCATTACTTTGTTACTTATTTATGATTCTGTGCACTTATGGATTTTTGCAATGTTTTTGGACGACTTCACAGAGGAGTAATAAAGTAGTGAGTATTAAAGTATCATCCCACAAAGATTGCGTTACTTTAATTAAGTACCGAAATTAGTTAACTCTAAAATTATTTGAACGATCAAAAATAAAATAGAAAAAATAAAACAAAATATGAATAATAAATAAATAAATAAATAAAAATGATACAAATAGATAAAAGACTAAGGCATTCAATTTCACCAAAACTAATTTAATTTAATTTATGATTCTCACTAACATCGCTTGTTGTAATATTTGAAGGATGAGTAATCTTAACATATTTAATGCTCTCTTTTGAGTTACACCAAAAATACCTTGATATATAAACCTGCTATATTCTTATATGAATTGAAATATATTAAAATTCATTAAGATTTATGGTTCTCAAAAAGTCTACGCAAGTCAAATTGCTATATTCTTCTGTCCCATGTAACCTATGATGTCTATCACAAGAAGCTATTCCTATAAATCTCATTTCGGTCTCATTATAGATCTCCCAACCAAGATATTGACGATCAAACAATTAAAAGCATTAAGAATAGTAATAAACACTCAACATAAAGTAATAAACTCTTAGAGAATAAATCTTTCAAAGCAAAAATAAATTAAATTAAATTAAACTAGAATTAGTAATCTCACAGCCCTAACATGACGCAAATCAAAGGTTTAACCTCTCAAATAACAAAAATAGAAAGATAAGAAAATTGAAAAGAAAAACCCATATGAAGTTGTCACAAGTTTCCAAACTTAACTCTTCAATCTCCACTTCTTAGTCTTTAAAGTATATTTTCCCTTGAATTTTCCTAAAATAAAATTAAGAATAAAATAGAAACCTAAAAGAAAATGCCTCGAATTATTCTCCCTGGCTTTGAGTAATGAGGGATTGGACATCCTTTAAAGGTCCGTTTGTTTTGTATATTCTTTAGAGTGAATGAACTTAAATTTAGATTTAAGTATCAAGAATTCTTTAGATGTTTATTTGTTTCTCCCAAAATCTAAATCATTTAAGATCAAAAAAATAAATCTCAGAGTTCTGACCTCCTTTAAACTTTAATACTTGAATATATTTGTTATAATAAAAGCTGAAATTTTCTATCCTATATTTGAGAAAAAAATCATAACTTCTTTATTTGATATCCAAATGAGATGATTCTTTTTTCATTGTGTTCTTAGTGAAGAGAGTAATAAATTAAGATGTATATTACATATTTTTTAATATCATTAACATTGAGATTTTATTAGATTTGTCAATAAATCAAAAACTATTTTCACTACCTCTACAAATACAAATTTTAATTTTATTTCATACTTAGATTAAAATTTAAATGTGCATTCAAATGTTAATTCAAATATCAATTCAAATCACTAACTTAAATCTTAAGTCAAATTACATAATTTAAATTAAATTATTAATTTAAATTTATTTATTAAACAGATACAAAAATACCCTAATAAGGTCCTATTTAAAGGCTTAATTTCTTAAGGTAAATGAAATAAAATTTGGGAATTTTTGGATTTTTCCGATTCTGTACGGACGCCCCGGCTCCAATAATGGCCGCCCAGGCGCATCCTCTCCGGTGCTGTGCCCAATTGATCAGACTTCTTTTCTTTTGCTTTTTGCGTCTTTCGCTTTCGAAGGTAAAAGGCGGCTGGCTTCTTTATAGAACTTGGTTTCTTTTTTCATTCCCACACGCCACAGGAGGAAGGAAAGCAAAGCCTGAATTAAGGTTTCGATGCAAGCTTTCCACATGGCGTAATGCAATTGACTATGGGCTGTAGAACCGCGTGGCAGGATGAGATTGGGCTGCAAGCTGGGCGCCGGAAGGCCGAATTGATTCGAATTTAATCTCAATTTTTGTGACCCTTTTGCCCCTCACTTAATTCCAATTGCCATATTACCCAATTCACGTACATAAGAGGGAAAATAATAATTAAAAAGAAAAAATAAATAAAAATAAATTTCAATTAAACTACAATAAAAACAACTAAAAAACAATTAAAAGGCTCAAAAACTTACATAATATTAACATGGGATAATATACCGGTATAGAATTATTTTATTACCCATGATATTCTTATTATTTATTTCATATAACTAATTTTTTTGAAATTATATTTGTTTATAACAAAAATATGTTAGATATTCATCATAAAGTTCAACCAAAATCAACCTAACAAACCAAATTCTAAACATGTACAAACTACATCTTAATAATAGAGCTACAAGAAGTCTTGTAAAATACAATAATTTAATAATTATATATGTGTATCGAGATGAGGTAGCTAATCTCTATGTTCTTTGATGCAGGGTCTTGCGTGAAATATTTTTAGATAAACTAGAATATTTAGAAACAAAGTTAGAACTTGAAATTAGAATTTATGTCGTGTTTGTTTCGTAGGTTTGAATCACAGTTCGAACTATTATGTGTTATTAAAGACTGTAACATAAGAAAACTTTATATTGTATTATGCTTTTAATTTATAGTGTAACATGTGAGAACTTTACACTGTAATTAAGAGTATTCATGGATTAGAATATGCAGATTAAGGGTCAATCATATATATCGCATTGGGATTTTTCTAATCTAAAACCAATTCGTGAGAATCCCAATCCAATCTAATCTGATCCGCGAATAATATATTCTACAGATTTAAATTCGCGGATTCATAGATTCAGGTTTTAATTAATTCATAAAACTAAGAATAAATATTTAAACTAAAAATTTTATCTAATTATTAAATAATCAAAACTAAAAATTTAAATATTTGAACTATAAACAAAAAAGCTTATAACAAAAATAAGCTTTTTTTTTTGTAAAGATGAATCTTAAACTGTATTTTTAAAATTTTAACTACTTAATAGTTAAAATTCAAAAAAATTAAAATTAAAGAAAAAAAATTTCAGGCTTTGATTGCATTAATGTGAAAAATTTAGTAGATGAAAACCTTTAGGCATCTTTATAGAATATAAAGAGAGTAAAATTGTAGTGCCTTTTTTACATGGGACACTTTAAAGTCGAATTTAAGATTTTCTAACAAAAGAGTGTAATAAATGTATTTAAAACACAAAAAATAACAAGTTTTTTTTGTACTAACAATCTGGCGTCTCTTTGCTGCTTGGAGTGAAAAAATCTCAATCCAAAACAGGCCACAGCTAAGTTGTCAATAATAAATTGGTCTAACCACGTTTTCGACATATTTTAGGTCTGTCTATTTTATCAACTTTGACTAGTAGGTGCAGTGGCAAAAACATTGACTGATGGGAGGTGTGGTTATTTGTCGAGTCCCTAAAATTATTGCAGATTGTTGTTCGTACGGTGTGCAAGTGCTAAGGTACTTCTGTTATTGTTTGATAAAAAAAAAAAAAAAAAAGTACTTCTGTTATTGCTGTGGTTGAAGAACGAGCTTAGGCCGAAAACATTAATTATGTTCCAAAATTAAAAATTATTAATGTGTAGATTATTTTTCTTTTTAGTCTAATTTCTTCAAAAATGGTACCAATTATTTTTTCAAAACTAATTATAATAAACGTCAAATTTATAATGTACCTGTGGCCTTGATTGTTTGTTTTTGTTCTCAAAATTTTTGAAAATATTTTTATATGTTTTTTGAGATAAAAATTTTAAAAATATTTTCAGTATAATTTTTAAAAAATTTTAATTTTTTTTTTAAAAATTATCTATTTTAAAAATAATACCAAATGATCTTAAAAAGTGTCACTTTTTTTTTCTTTTTTAGAGTTTTTTTTCTCCTTTGGTTTTTTTTCTCTCTCTACATAATTTTAGAAATATATATATTTTTTTAGTTCGATGAAAAAGAAAAAAGATCAAGAAGTACACGGTTTACAAAAAGAGGAAAAAACTAAGAAGGAAGGGACAAAAGGAGCAAATCAAAAGTTCACGCTTTTCAATGTTTCATTTCATCCGCCGTTATCGTGTATAAAAGGACATGTCCACTTTCTTTTCTTTTGGTTGACTTTAAGAATCTGTTGAATTTAGATAGAAGAGATTAGAGAGAGAGGACTCAGATCCAGAGAGCTCAGATAATAGAGGATGGGTTCTCAGGGGGATGAAGGATCGCACTTGGAAGATGGCCTTCTTCAGGTTCTAACCTTTCCTTACTATTTTCGCTACGTTAATATCTTCACTTTTAATTTGACTTACCAAATATCTGGTTCTCTTTGTTTGGATTGGAGGAATATTTGGATTAGATTTGATTAGGTCAAAAGGGATTCACTTCAGAATAACAAATCCCCAAAAGGGTTGATTCGTAAGGTCCCTTTTTTTAAAAGGGTCTTTGAGGGTTTTTGATTTGATATCGATTGGATTTTAAATTGTTGCATATGTCCGTAGAATCGGGTTTCCTCTCTCGGCTAGTTGTGCATGGATTTATAGGGCCGACTTTGATAATTCACTGCTTATGGCGTAAGCTGATATAAAAAACATCTATTTTCCTGTTTCAATCAACGTACATGGTATTTGAATATTTATTGATGCCTAACAGTTCTACAAGCAACTTTCTCTTTCCAATAAACAAAGAGTTCTCTGAACTCTGTTTTGAGCTGAAAATGGTAATCCTTTGTTGTATTCATTTCTGCATGACCCACATGATGAAATTCATGTCCGTTGCTTCAGGATGAAGTCAGTGGTCTTTACACAGGGGATGGATCAGTTGACATTCACGGGAAGCCCGTGCGGAAGCGGAATACTGGAAATTGGAAAGCTTGCCCTTTCATTCTAGGTTTTCTATTGTTCTTTTTGTTTCTCCTGTTTATAAAATAACTTAAACTTCTTTAAATTTTTACACTGTATGAATTATGAGACAGGTACTGAATGCTGTGAACGATTGGCGTACTATGGAATTGCCACGAATCTGGTTACATATCTTACGAAAAAACTGCATGAAGGAAATGTCTCCGCAGCAAGAAATGTTACTACTTGGTCAGGCACTTGCTATCTTACTCCCCTAATCGGGGCCGTCTTGGCAGACGCTTACTGGGGAAGATATTGGACAATTGCCATTTTCTCTACAATTTACTTTATAGTAAGTCCTCTTCAGAACAAACGTCAAGAATGATTTTTTTTTTTTTTTTTTGGGTATCAATAAGTATATTATTTAGCGTCATATCACTCATCTATGTTATACGTTTTCATCAATTTCCTGCTCATTCTTAAATAATTGTGTCGTACTTCTGTTTACATATTATATGCATCATGAAGTTTTATCATCTGCTGCTCCTTTTTTTTTTTTTGTGTGGCTCATTTTTGGATAATTGGTGCTTGTCTCAGAATACAGATGATTTGTTATGATTTTTATATGTGTGTGTGTATACATACATAAATTGGCTATTCAACATAAAATGTTAGCTTGCCTTGTTATTTACATAGGGTGTGTTATTTTTCTTTGTACTTATAGAAATGCTATGTTTACTGTCTAAGGTCGCCCTGCGTTTATGAAATTGAATAGCTTCGCGTCCTTAGCAAGGAGTGAATTTAGATGAACTTGTAAGCATTTTTCTTAGAAGGCAATTTGCGCTACAAATCGAGCAGCCTGAACCTTATCCTTCTTTTTAGTGAACCTGGAGGGGAAATTTCTCCCTTATTGATGAATTATGCCAATTTGGCCAAAGGGGCAGGTGATCATCTTGAAGGCATTTTGTAGATCTTGCCTCTTGGTATTAAGTACTACTGTGGCAGATCGATCAGAATCTTAAAGCTCCGATAGTATGCCACTTAACAATTTTTAAATAAGTGGGCTATATTTGATGACAGGAATGCTTATTCAAGAAATGGTTTGAAGAAAACAAAGAAAAATAATGGGCCCATTTGGTATTGTTTTCAAAAGAGGTGAAAATGTTTTTGTTTTGAGAAATGAGAATTTTTTTGAATTGTGCTGAGAGTATTTTGAAAATTTTTGCCTTGAAAAGCATGTGACAACACTTCCAAAAATTCTAAGAACAAAAACAAACGGGGCCAATGTTTTGGAGGTTAGTCATAGTAGTAATTTGTATGTGATGGTTTTGTACAGGGGATGTGTACCTTGACCGTCTCGGCATCAATTCCAGCACTAAAGCCTCCAGAGTGCTTTGGTTCTGAATGTTCATCAGCAACTCCAGTACAATATGCAGTATTCTTCTTTGGACTTTATCTGATTGCGCTAGGGACAGGTGGGATCAAACCATGCGTTTCTTCTTTTGGTGCAGATCAGTTTGATGACACCGATCCCAGAGAGAGGGTGAGAAAGGGATCCTTCTTCAATTGGTTTTACTTTTCTATAAACATTGGCGCTCTAATTTCCAGTAGCTTACTGGTCTGGATTCAAGACAATGTTGGGTGGGGCATAGGATTTGGCATTCCTGCATTGTTTATGGGACTCGCTATTGCTAGTTTCTTTGCTGGCACATCCCTCTATAGATTCCAGAAGCCTGGAGGGAGCCCTATTACAAGGGTTTGCCAAGTTTTGGTCGCGTCATGTCGTAAGTGGAATCTGGAGGTCCCTAAAGACAGCAGTCTCCTGTTTGAAACACAGGATAAAAGTTCCGCCATTGAAGGAAGTCGTAAATTGGAGCACAGTGATGAATTAGAGTAAGTTTCTTCTCCTAACATGCCTTAAACTCTTAATGTACTTTTATATTGGATTTTTGGATTAGGCATTGAAATTGTCACTTTCTGTTTAGAAGATTTTTATTTATTTTTTTTGTAGTTTCATGTTGTTGGTTCTGTTGCCACACCATTATTTTATCAAGAAGTGAAGACAATCACTCTATTTTACTGCTGATATGCTGCTGTCCATAAGCCTTATTTTGGCCAAGATTTTTGCATATGTTAAATTCACCCGGGCGTCTTGTCTACACCGAAGCTAATCTAATTTGGTTGGATTTGGAATTTGTTAAGGTGCAGGCTGTTAAACGACAGGCCTTCAATGATAAATTTTCTTCATTAGGATTCTCTGTATAGAATAAATGTCAGGGAAATTTTTTGTGTAGTTCAGAAGCTGTTGATGGATTGCAGTCTTACCGAACTTGGAAAAATTTTCATTCAAGTTAGAGGATTTCTATTCATGCTGTCTGAGACATATATGCCTGACTTTTTCATCATTTACAATATGTTACTTCCTTATTTTTTTCCATTGGATCAAATTGCATAATTAGTTTTTAATGAACCTCTTTTTATTCTCCCCCTTTTTGGTTAGGTGCCTTGATAAAGCTGCTGTTATAACTGATGCTGAGACAAACAGTGGGGACTTCTTGAATCCTTGGAGGCTTTGCACTGTAACTCAAGTGGAGGAATTGAAGATTTTGATTCGCATGTTTCCCATTTGGGCTACTGGAATAGTCTTTGCTGCTGTTTATGCCCAAATGTCCACAATGTTTGTGGAACAAGGGACAATGATGGATACAACCATCGGTTCTTTCACCATTCCGCCAGCCTCTCTCTCAACTTCTGATGTCATCAGTGTTATTTTCTGGGTTCCTGTTTACGACTGGGTAATTGTCCCAATTGCTAGGAGATTCACAGGCCAGGAAAGGGGCTTCTCGGAGCTACAAAGGATGGGAATTGGCCTCTTTCTCTCAGTTCTGTGCATGTCAGCTGCTGCCGTGGTGGAAATTAATCGGCTACAGCTTGCCAAAGAGCTTGAGTTAGTTGACAAACAGGTAGCTGTGCCGCTAAGCATCTTGTGGCAAGTACCTCAATACTTTTTGTTGGGTGCCGCAGAGATATTCACATTCATTGGGCAACTTCAGTTCTTCTACGACCAATCTCCTGATGCCATGCGGAGTTTGTGCAGTGCATTAGCGCTTCTGACAACTTCACTGGGGAATTATCTGAGCTCGTTGGTTTTGACCATTGTTACTTACTTCACAACGAAGGGTGGGAAGCCCGGATGGATACCGGACAACCTGAATGCAGGTCATCTTGATTATTATTTCTGGCTTTTGGCCGGACTCAGCTTTCTTAACATGTTAGTTTACTTCGTCTGTGCTAAAAAGTACAAGCAGAAGCAGGCTTCTTAAGGATTCTCCAGAGAAGTGCTTCTTTCTGAGAAGAGGAAAACAAAGAACTAAAGAGCTTGAGGGGATGATTTAACCTCGCTCTCACTGGTTTGTAAATAAGCTTTTCCATGTGTTAATATATACTTGGAACTTCCTTTCAGATGTTAGGAAATTTGTTTCCATTTGATTTTAATTGGAAAAAAAAAAAAAAAAAAAACCCGCTTGTAATCATGTGCTGTTTTTGGGCAAGTCCGGGGTTCCACAAATTATAATTTCCACCGCTTCCAAAAAGAACGTCACCAGCTGTTGATTTGTATGCTTTGGAGTTGTATAAAATCTAGACTTTATCCTCCTTTTGGTTGAGGTAGATATTTTTTACAGTAAAATCATTTTCATTTTTGTTTTTCATCATAAACCATTTGGTTTTTTAAATTCTAGTTTTTGTTTTAAACTATTATTCTTGTTTTAAATTTTTATATTCTAAATGTTGATTTTAAAACCATTGTTTAAACTATATATTTTATAATCTATCGTTTAAACCGTACAGTTCTAAACCAAACAATTTTGAACTGTTACACCAAACGAATTGGAAAACATTTTGTCTCTTGGGAACTCTCACTCCTCCAAGGTGTTGCAGTGGCTATTAGGATTCAGCAAATGAGGTGACCGTAATACCATCTCCAACCAACGTTATTTTGGGGGAGATTTTGCCACTTTGGTGTTGGATTTTTCACCAACCTGACACTAAGCCTCTGTTTGGTATGAAAGAAAATTGGATGGAAAGAAAATGGTGGAGGAATTTTGGGATGAAAATTGATAGATGCAGGTGTTTGGTAGGAGAGAAGTTTGAATGGAAAGGAAAATGAGATGGAAAAACTACCAAGTAAGTTATATTATATTTTCTCCTCTCAAAATTGGACGGATTATTGGATGGAAAAGGTTGTCGGTTATATAAACGAGACAAAATTACAAAATTATCCATAAAAATTATATGAAAAAAATTTGAAAACTACTTTTTCTCCTATACTTCACGAATCTTCAGCACATATTATGTTTTATTTCCTGACTAGTTCTCTCCCTTGTAAACCTTCACCAATCACTACACCTTACATCTTCATCATAAATTTCCTATTTTTTTTGTCAAAAAGCTTATTTTTTACAATTTTTATTATTAAAGATTGATAAAAGTATATAGTCTAAATTTATTTAAATTATTGTTAATTTATAGTTGAATCTCTCTTCTGTTGATTTTATGTTTTGTTGTCTTCTTGAATTAGGAGAATGTTGAATTTTTCTTTTTTCTTTTTGTGAAAATTGAAAGTGAAGAATTGTATTGATTGTGTTGGGTAAAAAAATAATTATATTGATTATAATTTTTCCATCCTTGAGGTTTTACCTTCAAAACCAAACACATAGAGATAAATTCATTTTCTTTCCTTCCTATCATACCAAACAACTAAAGAGAAAACTAAAATACTTTCTTTCCTTTTAGTTTTCCACCCTTTATAATTTTTCTTTCCCTCTCATTTTCTTTCCTTCCTACCAAACACAGGGTAAGATTTATTCTGACCTTCTCGTCGGAATACCTACAGCATGAAATACTTAATGAGCTAACGCCTAGTAAGTCCCATAAATCCCATATGAACAATCAAATGAATGCATGATTCAATTATGCTTTCTTATAAACTTTCTTTACCATCATCATTTCTTATCTTTAGCTAGAGCCCAAGTGTTCGTACCATTGCGCATTTTCATTTAGGTTTACGTAACACCGTGACCATACTTTATCCTTTAAACTCCTCTTGATTCAGGAGTCGGTATGACACTTTTCTTAATTTCTGATGACATATTTACCAGTCCATTTATTATGGTTGACATACCATACATGAAGTGATAATCACATATTATCCATGATACATAAATTCGTTTGTATAGCATAGTACACACAAGTACCTACTTTTCATACACATAGGTATTCATCCTTGTACACACAAGTGCGTGATATATCGTACATACCAGTTCATAACATGTTATACACTCAGGTATTTTAATCGTATATTCACAGGTATCCATACTATACCCCTAGGTATTTATCTCATTGCAAACACATAAGTTTACACCTTAATATATATTCAGGTATACATGTACATACATTTTATATCTATATTTTCATACTGTAGGTGAGAAGGGTACTTACTTGTTTTTACGTACCGCGAGTCAACTTCGGTCTCCTTTCTTCTAGGCTCCTAGAATCCTGTTGGCCAATTACAAAACTATTAGCCAATTCCACTACGTTTCGTTACAAAACATTCGTTACTTAATTAATCGAGTTGCATAACTGTGTACAACTCTAAAACCATTGGTTTCCTTATTCTTATCTTATCCTATATCATTATCGTTATCGAAGAGCGAAATTACTTTGTTTTCCCTTTTGGGGTCATTTTAAAACAATTTGATCTACTCGAGAAAAATGACGATTTTGCCCCTAGCGGGCCAACTAACTTCCCAGCTCGGTTTAGCCCTTCTAATGGAAACAATCACGTACTTATTTCAAAATAATGCCCTATTGGGTCGGGTCTCTTTGTTTTCTCTCTATACCCCTTTTTTCCGTAAAGATTTACAGTTTGGCCCATTGACTGAAAATTTTGACAATTTTGTCTCCGGGGCTAAAATTGTCCTTTTTATTCCAAAATTTTCTATTTTTCTCAAGGATCATTTTTGCTCAAAGTATCATATTCAAAATCCTTTGGGAAATGACATTTTTCCCCTTTTTAAAATTTTTCACAATTTTCATAATTTATTTAAAAAATCAAAATCTCACAATCTATCGAAATTTTTGACGAACTATTTGCGATAATTTACAGTTTTTTCAAGATCTACAACTTTTGTGTTTTAACTTTTATGAAAATCTCACTATACAAGGGTTTTTTGGCCATTTTTCAATTCTAACGAGAAAGAACTTTTTCTTTTAATTTAGTCCCTAAGGCGTTTTTATAAAAATCCATTTCAAAATACCCCGAAACCGTTTCATGCCTTATTCAAATCATCCTCATGCTCAAACATCACTTTTGCTAAGACTAACATCAAAATTACAAAAATAACTCTTTTGCAAAAATTACCATTTTGCACCATAAACCAAAATTTCACAACTTAAACATGCCATACATCACATATACATGAAATTTCATCAAATACATGCTCAAGAATCCACATGGGATTAAAAGAATAAAAATCAAAACAAAATTCATAAAATTTTAAAACTTTGAAATCTAAAACTTACCTAAATAACACCCTTTTAATTTCTAGCCTTCAAAATTCTGTTGAACTCCCTCCTATGCTTTCTTTTCATGCAAAAACACCATGGATTAATTTCCCCTTCAACCCATGAAAAATCCCTTGAAAACTTGCTAAAAAGTTTAGGATTTTACCTTAAATCTTGTGAAAAATCCTTGAGCTTGCTTCAAAAACTTGTTTTGGGGCTATTTTTGCAAAGTATGGGGTTGAGAAATTTTTTTGAGAGGTCCTTCAATGGTTGCCAAGTATGGGAGGAAGAAGAAGAATAAAGAAAATTTTTTGTGATAAGCTTGCATTTAAGGCTTCTTATCACTCTTTGATGACTCATGGTAATCCATGAGTATACCCCTAGGTGGCATAAGGTGAGTGAGCCACCTTTCATGACATGTGGCCCAATAGAAATCTAAGGAGTGTACACTTTGTGGGGCTAAAAATTTACACAGTGTAATTTTTCACCACACAGTATTTTTCTTACATTGCCATGGTCAATTTAGTACAAACTCATAACCTTAGACTGTGTAAACTATATTACTTACTTTCGGTTTACCTTTGGAGGCCAAACGTAACATTTTCCATATCTGTGTTTTTCCTTAGCAGTATACTTATACTGCTTCGGCCTCTTTTTTACTCGGGTTAGGGTTTGAACAACTTCTATGTTTTATTTACATTCTAATTACCCATTTGTTTGTATCACAATTTTACAATTAATTGTGATTTAAAATTCATTTTATGGATATTATTCATAATTTTTTGAGTGATTAAGCTTATAAAATATGTATTTTACCATATCCAACATTGCATTACATTTGCCATAAGATTTGCAATCAATACCGTTCATTCATATTTTATCGTAATTTTTACAAAATTTTACATTTTTAAGAGTAAATTTATTAATTAAACCTAATTAAATATTAGGTTTTATTAATGAATTTTTTTCGGTCATTACAAGCTAATCCCAACGGTGTCATTCGATTGCGTTATTTGATTCTTTCATGAGTTTACTGTCATACGGCCGTTCTATGTTATGCATCTCTCATTGGCGTAATGGTTATTGAATAGAAGATTTTAGCCTGTGACCAAAAGTTTGAAGTTAAAATATTAGAGCAATTCAAATTTTATAAGGGAAAATATAATAGAAAATTTGATTGAAACAAAACTTTTTTGTGCGAACTATGTTCTTAAACGAGCTCTTTTTTAGGGAGTGTAGATCATTGGTTTTAATTGATAGTTCGAAATAAAAATATTATCCATTCAAATTATATAAAAGAAAATACTGTAACAAAACCGGCTTGAATTATGATTTTTTCAGTTCAAACCAGTGAAACTAAACACATTATTTTTTTTAGTAAGTAAACAACAACAACAATCTGGTACTGGGTATTTTGTTTAGAGTAGATATTGGTCCAAATATTCCAACTTCAATGGGGCATGAGTTAAATGTAGAAACTGACAAGATTAACTGTATTCTATATAGAATCATCCTAGAACAAATACACCACTAGGCCTAGACCTATATCATGCCAGATTATTGAGGATTAATCAATAAATAAAATACCTGTGTCCATTGGTATTGATCAAATAGAGGAACCAGTGGCTTGTGATCTTTCTCAACCAAAACGCCTCAATTCCTGAAAGGACTATCGTTTCTTTTCCTGATGGGGAGAAATGAGACTGAAAATTGTTTTGTTATATTGGGAACCATAACTAGAAAAATCTTCATATAGGGGTCCCATAATCTAGGCCTAAATGGTATTTACTCAATTTAATCCATATCAATTTCCGTAATTAATAGGTTTTTAACGTTAATTAAGATCACCAAAATTTAACCCATATTAAATAGCTTTTATAATTGACTGAGAATTATATGTTGCCCAATATAAGAAATATGATTTCCTAATAATTTGCCTAATATAGGAAATTAAATTTCCTAACATTAAAAAATCAAAAAACAAAAATCAAAATCACAAATGATGTTGAAGTTGGTAAAAAAAAACACATCCAATTCACCCAAGACGTTAAAGTTGGTCCAAAAATTCAGAAGAATTTTTTTTCCCAGTCATTTTTTTTGCGTTCTTCCCTAACGTCCGAGTAGACATCCGCTGTCCCTATAAGCTGTCCCCGTCACAGTCCCGTTCACAACAATTAGCCCTCATTTTTCTATCGTGTTTGGATAAAGAATAAATAATTTTATATATGAAATATCATATTGACAGAACTATTCTTTCTTTCCTACAAGTTAACTAAGGCAAAATTCTTCAATTCATATAGTTAATGGCACTGCCCAATATTACTGTGATGATGTTTTGTTTCCTCCTCGAAATGAGTATGTTTTACCATTTTTTTTTTCCAGAGCTTCCTGATTTACAATGACTCTAACCAAATTATAAAGGAGAATTTTGCTCCCCACAAAAGCTTCTCAAATGTATGCTTCTTGCTTTATATATATATATATATATATATATATATAAAAGAACGTGTAGATAGAAAAGATGATAACAGAGAGAGAGATAAACTTTTTCGAAAGGCCATTGCCACCCATGTTCGGTAACGTGCGTTTCATATAATGGAATTTATTTCTTTAATGTTCTAACCAAATTTTTTTGAGGCCTCTAAACGAGGTATAGTCGGAGCTCAGTTATAAGACAAGTGAGTAATTTTTGTGAAGGACACAGTTATGGGGACAACAGAAGAAGACAAATAGATCTCCCTTCGTCCCGTCGAGAGCTAAAATAAGGAAAATAGGTTGCCAGCCCTAGGAAATTCCCCCAAAAAAAAAAAGAACTTTTTAATATTCATTAGTTATTCCACCTAAATTTTGGTATAAAAATCAATAAGTAAAAAAATAGAGGGTGTTTGATAAGCATGGTTAGAACCAATTTTTTTGTTCAAAATGCTGAAGCATGTGAGAGTCTTACACTGTATCAACTTTTTATTTTTTACCGTAGTATGTAAGAGATTTACACTATTTGATAACTAAAAAGTTATTTTTAACCATGCTTACCAAACACCCTAATTTTACCAAATTATTTTTTTAATGAAAAAAAGAAAGCCAAAACCCAAATTTGAAGGTTGATAGAGGAAGATAAAAACATGAAAAAAAAAAAGTAAAGTAAAATTTGAAAAGGCAAGAAGCAAAACAAATACATAGTACAGAGTGCAAAACCTCATGGCCTTTCCATCCAACCCCAGTGCCAGTCTTGGCCCCTTGACCCAACCATGACATACATTCGGACCCATTGGCTTGATCCGAACATTGATATGGGCCAATTGGTCAACAACTGTGATCAGTTTTTATTTTAAATTTTGAAAATATTACTTCGAAAACAAGAAAAAAAAATTAACATGATCACACAAGCTCAAACACAGCAACGACTGATGACGACAAATAAATAAACAAAATGAAAAATCAATTTCTATGATAATTAGTATAACTTAAAAATAAGATCATGTTAAACACGACATTAAGAGCACGTTCACTAAACCGTAAAGGAATATGATAAAAAAGGTAATAGGATTG
>CAMOHE010050931.1:605-20144 GCA_946598075.1 Artocarpus hirsutus
TCAAATCTCTTTCAATATATACATACACACGTATGTATGTATATCCTTGCTGTACGCAACTTCATAATTGGCTAAATCAACATAGTTTGCCATTGACAATAATTATTTGCGGGATCATCGTTCGTAGAATCTCCTATCACTCTTGGGAATTTTGAACCCGTTACTTACAAAACATGAATTACCAATATAACAAATACAGTATTTTTTTAAGTGAAACCTCTGGTATCTAGCTCACCTTTGAACGACACGAATCCTTAAGGGCTTTCTATCATTTGGGTGATCTTGCTCGACTAATCCAAAGTCAACTCCTTTAAGGGCTTTTCATCGTTTGAGTGATTTTGCTGGACTAATCCAAAGTCAACCCGTGAAGAAACCCGACGATAACAAGAGTCTTTCAACACCGGCAGCTGCGTTTACAATGACTTAAAGTCGAGTGCCTTGCTTAAGTGGAAGAGCCCCTACCAACAAATACACTATTTATTAAACTAAGAACCACTGCTTTACAAATAATAAGCATTAACTCATGACTTATATAACAATGCTCTTAGTTATATATCATGATTAGGACTAATTGTGAACGGAATCTATTCGAGAGTCGCTTTCGTGGCCAATATCAATTGGATTAACTTTGATTTTTCATTGATGGCTTCACAAGCATGCCAACCTAGTGGGGTCAATATTAAAATTTGGTATAACTGTTATTTAGGCTTGTTAGCAATTATATAGCATGTACCATGGATAAAACGAATAAGTGACAATTGAAAAAAAATGAAAAATAAGAAAAACAGATACAACAAAACCTTCAATAGAATCAACATGGAAATTAGATGAAAAATGGTTGAGACACGTATAGCTCACACTTTCCTTAAAACGGATTCATCTCCTCCGGTTGTGCACTAGGATTCGACGGATGTCTGTCGCCTAGGATACAACAACTTACAACAGAATCTTAAGCACTATCGGATACCGTCTCCAGCGAACTTAAAACAATGTTTTCTCTATCACCAAAACCAACCACAAGACCACTAACCAAAACTTGAGAACGAGAGAAAATTGGATTTAAAAATGAGAGAAACTTTTTGTGAGTTTGAGTGTGAATTTTTGTGAGGAAACGGCCCTTTTTATAGGCTGGTCATGAGGGAGTTACACTAAGATTTAATGGGATTTATGAGCTGGTATTATGAGATTTTATTCTAATGCCATTAACCTGCATAACTGCAGATTTTATGAGGTGCCATTAAATTTGGATTTACCGTTGTTGGAAGTAATAAAAAATTTTCAAAAAGTGGCCCGCGCAAGGCAAGCTCAACAAGCTCGGTATTCGTGTCGCCCACATCATGCATGCATACATTGGGCCCTTAGCCCACTGGGTTCGTGATTTGCACCCACTTGCGCGTGAGAGAGCCTCTTAGGTACAACATCTTACCCAAGCACAAAAGTGCAATCAATTAAAAACCATAGTAAGCTTTAATACCTAACCAATGTAGGACTCCAGATTAGGTTATTCCAACAAAATCCAAATGTCAATGGGCACACTTTGAACATCAATTTCTCATTCAACCGATTACCATTTTTAGCAAATAAATATATGGTTTCGATCTCTTCGCGATGGAGAACACAAATCTGCCAAGACCCGTCACCTTTACAAAGTGGATCTCACTTAAAATTATGCCCCAAAACGGCTCCTCAAAATGGTTATAACCATTTTTCCAACAATCCCCCACATGAATGAAATTGATCGACGACAAGAGAAAATAAAGACACTATATGATGATAGATTTCTACAGTTAATACCTGCATATGATAGGTAGGTGTTAACCCTTGAACCTTCCATTATAAAAGTATGTTTACTTTACTGGCTGACTAGTAGACGCGATGTCCTTGAATTGTTTTACCATTTGTGTAAACGATAACATACCTCACATAAATATTTTCTTGATACAGTTTCAGTTCTCATGGTTATGTTCATTTTGGCCATGAACATCTGCAAGAGTTTCTAAAGAATTGAGCCCTAGTAATTCTCCTTTGAAGCGGCCCCACTTCTCTCCCACATAGGTGATTTCTTACTTAATGAGCAACCCGCATTACTCTGCTCGAATTCCTAATGTATTCAATGCATAAGAATCATTAAAAGTAAACTACTTAACCTTTCTTTACAGGTATCATTGTTTTTATTTTAGGAATGGGTTGGGGTAACCCCTACAATGATCCTACTTGGTCTATTCAATTTAGTTATCCCATTGAACCTAGATCTTAGGATCTCTAGTTAACAAAGTTGGGTTTCCACTGTTTTGACCTATTCTTTCAAGGGCTTGAGTCCCATTCCTTTTGATGTTTGCTCAACTTGATCTCTATTCAGTCCTTTGGTTAACGGATCCGTAATATTTTCTTTAGACCTCACATAGTCTATTGTCATGACTCCAGTTGAGATCAGTTGTCTAACGGTATTATGTCAACGACGTATATGTCTTAACTTACTGTTGTATATCACATTCTGTACCCTGCCAATACTAGATTGATTATCACAATATATACATATTGCAGACATAGGTTTAGGCCATTCAAAAATATCCTCCAAGAAATTCAACTTCTTCACCGCTTTTATCCAAGACTACAAATTCAGATTCCATAGTGGATCTAGTTATTACCATCTGCTTGGAGGACTTTCATGAAACTACTACGCCTCCCAAAGTGAATACATATCTACTTGTAGCTTTAGAATCTTGTATATCAGACATCCAACTTACATTAGAGTACTCTTCAAGAACAATAGGATCTTTTGTATAGTGTAGCCTATAATGACGAGTATATCATAAGTACCTAAGTACTCTAACAATCGCTTTCCAGTGAGCATCTCCTGGATTACTCGTGAATCTGCTAAAACTACTCACAGCATAGGCAATATCTAGTCTTGTATAGCTCACTAAGTACATTAAATTGCCTATCACTTTAGCATATTCCACCTGGGATATAAATTTTCCTCTATTTTTGGACAGATGTTAACTAATATCAATTGGTGTTCTAGGCACACTAGTGTTATTTTTACTAAATTTGTCAAGTATCTTATCCACATAGTATGACTGACTCAAAACGAGTCCATCAGGTGACCTCTTGATTTTGATTCCCAAAATCACATCGGTAGGTCCTATGTCTTTCATATCAAACCTATAGTTTAACGTATCCTTGGCAGATTTAATCATCTGATCATTGCTACCCACGATTAGCATGTCATCTATGTACAAACAAAGAATGACATATCCATCATCTATTTTTTTAACATAAACACACTTGTCACATTCATTAATTTTGAAACCATTTGACATCATAACACTGTCAAATTTCTCATGCCATTGCTTTAGTGCTTGTTTAAGCCTATACAAAGACTTCACCAATTTGCAAACTTTCTTTTCTTGTCTGAGAGCAATACAACCCTCTGGTTGTTCCATATAAATTTCCTCTTCAAGGTTTCTATTAAGAAAAGCAATCTTTGCATCAATCTGATGCACTTCAAGATTCTGCAAAGTGGCAATAGCCAAAATCATTCTAATGGAGGTTATTCTCGTCACAGGAGAATAAGTGTTAAAGTTATCAAGGCTTTTTTTTGTCTATAACCTTTTATAACAAGTCTAGCCTTATACTTGTCAATTGTTCCATCTGCTTTTATTTTCCGTTTGAAAATCCACTTAGAACCTAGCGATTTACTTCCTAGAGGAAGGTCCACTAATTCCTAGGTATGATTCTACATGATGGAATTAATTTCACTCTTTATGGCTTCATTCCATAAAGGACCCTTAGATGAGCTTACAGCTTCTTTGATGTTCAGCCTCTAGCATGTAGGTCAGAAAATCTAGTCCAAATGACTTTTCTGCCCTTGCCCTTTTGCTTCATCTAGGCTCTTCCTCTTTTTGTTTGATTTCAACTTCTTGGTGATTCCGACTATTCTCTTCAATAGTCTCAAACGTTCGTTTAGATGAACTTGGACCATCCTCTTTGGATTTACAAAGAAATACATTGTCAAAACTGATGCATTCCTAGATTCCATTATAGTGTTCTTGTGAATCTTAGGGTTTTTAGATTCATACACAAGGAACCAATAAGCACTACTGTTGTGAGCATAATCAATGAAGATACAATCAACTGTTTTGGAACCTATTCCCATCTTCTTTGGTGTAGGTACCATTACCTTTGCAAGACACCTCCACACTCTAAAGTATTTATAGGAAGGCTTTCTACCTTTCCACAACTTATAAGGGGTCTTGTCTTCTTTCTTTCAGGGTACCTTATTAAAAAGGTAATTAGCCAATAAAATAGCGTCCTCCCTTCATGTTCTATGGCAATCTAGAACTTATCAACATCGCATTCATCATATCCTTTAAGGTACGATTTTTGCGTTCAGCCACACCATTTGACTAAGGTGAATAGGGTAGCGAAAGCTCATGAATAATGCCATTTTGTGGACAAAATTCACTAAATGATTCTACATATTTATCACTACGATCATTTCTTACCATCTTAATTTTCTTATTATGTTGGTTTTCAACTTCTTGCTTATAGAGAGCAAATTTTTTTATAGCTTCATCTTTGCTTTTAAGCAAATATACATAGCAATATTTTGTGCTAGCATCTATGAGTGTGGCAAAATATTTATTCCCACGGACAAGTTCCAAACTACCTTTTATGTGCATGAGCATGGTGGGTTGGAGCGTCAGTGTTGTTAATTTCCCCACAATCATCTCAATTCTGAGGTCATTGATGTCTTTTTGTAGAGGCTACGGCAGAAAACCAATTGCCATGATGTTGCTGCAAATTTTTGATTCAGTACATAGACTACTTTGTTTACTTTCCCAAGGTGATAAAGAATCTCATAGTCGTAATCCTTCAAAACTTCCAGCCATTTTTGCTACCTCATGCTCAATTCTTTCTGCATAAAGATGTACTTGAGGCTTTGATAATTAGTGTAGATTTCTTATCTTGCTTCGTACAAGCAGTGTCGCCATATTTTTAGTGCAAAAACCACCACCGTTGTAAGTTCTAAGTCATGTGTCGTGTAGTTCCTCTCATGGTCTTTCAGTTGTCGTGAGGCGTGAGCGACTGCTTTCCTCCTTGCATAAGAACAACCATTACATTCATTTTCCACATTCCATTTTTCACATATCCCTTTCCCACATAGATCCCATGTTTAGACAAAACTATTTATCAGCTTCAAAAACCATATTGAAGCTATGTGAACTTAGCAAAGTTCCAGAAATGAGATTTTCCCAGATATCAGGCACATACAGCACATTTTGAAGCTTTACTTCCTTGCTTGATGTCATTTTCAGAAATACCATCCTTTGGCCTTTGATATTAGATGTAGCCGAATTACCCATATACAACTTCTCTCTAGAATTTGACAACATGAGTTTAGCAAAGGTAGCTCTATAATAGTAAACATGACGTGTGGCCCTAGTGTCCAGCCACCGCTTATTTGGGTTGGAGTCCACCATGTTGACTTTAGAAATCACAGCAAAAGACTAATGTTTGACACTTCTTGTGTGATGGTGTCCACCACATTGGCCTCTTTCTTCTTGTTTCTCTTTGGTAGCCTACAATCTGCTGACTTGTGACCCACCTTGTCACAGTTGAAACACTTCCCTTGGAATTTCTATCCCAACTTGGACCCCGACTTGTTTTTCTTGTTCTTTGAGCTTTTATCATACTCCACCACATTTGCATTAGCAACAGACTTACTAAGAAGCTTTTTCTCAGAGCCTCTATTGTCTTCCTCAATGTGAAGTCAAAAAATAAGATCTTCAACACTCATCTCCTTACACTTGTACTTAAGATGGTTCTTGAAGTCATTCCACATAGAGTGTAGCATCTCTATGATTGCAGCTACCTAGAAAGGCTCACTAATTACCATTCTTTCTGCATGAATTTCATGAATGAGTAATTGCAGTTCTTGAACTTGACTAAATATGGTCTTGGAATCTACCATTTGTAGTCATGAACCGTCTAACCATGAACTTCTTAGCACCAGCATCTTTTATTTTGTATTTATGGTCCAAAGACTCCTACACTTTTTTGGCCTTTTTTTTTCTGACTATACACATTATAAAGTGCATCAATCAAGCCATTCAAAATATAGTTCTTGCACAAGAAGTTAGAATGCTTCTATGCTTCAACAACAAGCAAAGTCTAAGCATCTGTTTCATCCTCTCTAACAGTAGGAGGATCATCTTTCAAGAATCTCGCAAGATTCAGTGTTGTCAAATAGAATAACATCTTTTGTTGCCAAGTTTTAAAATTCAGTCCATTAAACTTTTTAGGTTTTTCATTGTGGTTGACAAGAACCGTAACTGACAATGGTTGTATCGAGGTCGAGGCATAAACCTAAAGAGACGGCACTGGTGTCTCAGAAGTGCTCCTAGTTGGAACATTCTCAGTTAGAACAACATTCATGCCATCACCTATTTCTAGAAATGGAACCAAATATTAGTTTCCTTTAAAAGAAACAAATTAACAACAAAACAAAACAAAAATAAAGTATATAACTTATAATAAGAAACTGCACCAGTAAAATAAAAAATATATATATAACAATCTATTATATGATCAACAAAAATGCATATAACAATCTAGTAAAATAAACGAATTATATAACTTAAAAACATATAATATAAGCAATCTATTATATATAACAAAACGTTTTGAATATGACAATATATATAACAAACTGTTATTAGAAGCTGTTATAAAACCGAAAACGTAGACAAATAAAACATAAACAAGAAGTAAATGAAACCATAACAATAAACAGGCTGTATAAAAGGCTTTTAACATATGGAACAGTAAACAAAGGAAACGTAAACAAGTAAAACCAAAACCATATACAAACTATAATCATTTATAATATGAGATTACAGAGATAAATGAGACTATTAATATATGATAAATGTTTTGTATCTAATAAAACCTTATAAAACAATAACAGAATGTAAGTGTTTTAGACGTTTTTTAAAGAAACAATAAACGAAAACCAAAACTGTTAACAAAAATTGTCTATATATAAAATCTATAAACGTATAACATTCATATATAACATTACAAATAGTAAACATTCACATATATATATATATATATCACTACAGTAAACTAATTTCAATAAACGAGAGACAATAAAGTCAAAAATAAATGAACAATATAAAACTAAAACTTATTTATATTAAAAACATATAAAAACGTTACACAAAATCAAACGTTTAGATAAAAAAACCAAACGCTTACAAAACATTTATATATAAAGAGTTATAGACGTAAACAATTGTTAACTAATTAATATGTATAACAACCAAAAAGAAACCGTTTATAAAATTAACTAATTAATGTATATAACAAACCAAAGAAAATAAACAAGAAACAAAACTCTAACAACCAATAGAAATATCCTACTGTTGTAATACGTAATATGTAAACAATCTGTTAAACGTTTACAAAATGATTAAGATGAATTGAAAGTAAATAATTAATGCCAAACATACATGCAAACTAAAATAGCTTGCTAAAACAAAATTAATGTTAAACCAATTTGTACATATTATCATAAATTGAAATAAAGCTGGATGCAATAACTAGTGACATAAGAATAGACAACAAAACCAAAAATTGAATAATACTAGTAAAACGTCCAATTTTAGATAACCACGCACAATGACAGAAATTCAACTTTGAAAGGGAACCTAATTGAAACACTAACAAACTTTAAGGATGTGCACTTTATCGAATAACCATTGCTCTATATGAAAGATATGACATTTATATCTAAATAAGTAAATGGCCAGAATCAAACAAAACATAAATGCAAATACAAACATGATATATATTGCTAGAACAATTCCAAAACTACGAAGAGAACTAAAACCGACAAGAGAGAACAATAATTCTTTCTTCAAATGCAGCGACCTATCCATTCTTAAGAGGACTCTGTTTTAAGATTGTTAGCAAATATATAGCATGTACTACGGATAAAATGAACAGGTTACAATTGAAAAAAAATGAAAATTAAGAAAAACAGATACAACAAAACTTTCAATAGAATCAACATAGAAATTAGACGAAAAATGGTCGAGACATGTATAGCTCACACTTTTCTTAAAACAGATTCGTCTCCTCCAGCTGTGCACGAGGATTCAACGGACGCCTTTTGCTCAGGATACAATGACTTGCAAGGAATGTTAAGCGTTATCAGATACCATCTCCGACGAACTTGAAACAGTGTTTTCTCTATCACCAAAACTGACCATAAGACCACTAACCAAAACTCAAGAATGAGAGAAAATTGGATTTAAAAACGAGAGAAACTTTTTGTGAGTTTGAGTGTGACTTTTCGTGTGTCAAACAAGAGGAAACGGCCCTTTTTATAGACTGGTCATGAGGGATTTACACTAAGATTTAATGGGATTTATGAGCTGGTATTGTGAGATTTTATTCTAATGCCATTAACATGCATAACTATAGATTTTATAAGGTGCCATTAACCCAGCTTTATGAGTAGTCATAAATTTGGATTTATTGTTGTTGGAAGTAATAAAAAATTTGCAAAAGATGACTTGTGCAAGGTAGCCTCTTAGGTGCAACATCTTACCTAAGCATTAAAGTATAATCAATTAAAAACTATAGCAAGCTTTAATACCTAACCAATGTAGGACTCCACATTTAGGCTTATTCTAACAAAATCCAAATGTCAATGGGCACACTTTGAATATTAATTTCTTATTCACTCGATTACCATTTTGAGCAAATAAATATATGGTTTCGATCTCCTCACGACGGAGAACACAAATCCGCCAAGACCAGTCACCTTTACACATCGTTTAGGCTGAGCAGCAATGGTTTTGTCTTTTGCTTTTTGCAATTTTGTTTTGTTTTGTTTTGTTTTTCCTGTCGTCATCTTTTCTTTCATGTGTGCCTTATATATGAACTATGAAGGTTTTCATTGTCTCTAGACTGATTAATTAATTAATTAATTAATTTGGTTATTTCCCATTTCATGCAATAACAGAAGGTAGCGAAGTGTTTTTTTTTTTTTTTTTGAGAAAACAAATCGAACGTTGCTATAGCAGGGAATTTTGCAAATTGCAAGAAAATGATGTATTAATTTGAAACTTATAGCTTTCACAATTTGTTAATTAGAAGGATTATAATGCATAATATAAATAGGTTTCCATGCTGTTCAGGAAATATATTTCCCCTTCAAATGAACCTGAAAAACTAGCCAACCACTCAAAAGCATTAGCACTATTTTTAATGTATAGACCAACGTCCCTTGAAGCTTTCGAGCTATTTCATAGGATATTACTCATCAATTTCTTCTCTTTGGGACTCCTAAAAATTCCTCACGAGTTTATTTTTCCATGAAAAATATATATAAAGAACAGAAATTAGAGTCGTGATAGTATTCAAAATGCTGTTTTCAAAGAGTATCATCCGCGTCTTTCAGATATCATTATTTCTAGTTTTGAGCTTCTTGTGCCTGGATTGCCAACCCAACTCAACTCATAAGACGTATCATTTTGTTGCAAGTACTACACAACATGTTCTTGATTCTAACTCCGATACGGATTCCATGAACTTCAACATTTCTCATCTTTATGTTCTTGATTCTAACTCCGATACGGATTCCATGAACTTCAACATTTCTCATCTTTTTGGTGACGAAACAAAATAGTTCAGTTCAAGAAAAATTTTATCTTATAGTTTTTCCCGCTCTTTTATTTGTTGAAAAAAATTATAATATACCTCCATTTAGGAAAATATGATTTTACTTTTTTATGGTCAAAGAAGCTCGATGCAAAAGACTATGTAGCACCAAGAAAATATTGACGGTAAACAGGAAATTTCCGGGACCAACTTTACGGGTTCACCATGAGGATACAATCTTTGTGAAGGTTCATAACAAAGGCAGACACAATATCACCCTTCATTGGTATATAAACACAAAATTCTCATTCCTTTTTCTTTTTTAATTAGTAATATTATATCTTCTATTAATTAATATTCTAAAATAATTACAAAAATATATTGTACATTATCTAAGTAGTATTGTGGGCAGGCATGGAGTACTTCAGCGAAGAAATCCATAGTCAGATGGATCAGAATACATCACACAATACCCGATCCAACCCAGAGGGAAATTCAAGCACAAGAGAATTTTTGTGAAGTTTCATAACAAAGGCAGACACAATATCACCCTGCATTGGTATAAATACAAAATTCTTATACCTTTTTTTTCTTTTTAAATTAGTAATATTAAATCTTCTATCAATTAATATTCTAAAATAGTTACAAAAATATATTGTACATGATCTAAGTAATATTGTGGGCAGGCATGGATTACATCAGCCAATTAATCCATGGTCAGATGGACTAGAATACATCACACAATGCCCGATCCAACCCGGAGGAAAATTCAAACAAAAGATCATTTTTTCCAAAGAGGAAAGAACATTATGGTGGCATGCTCATAGTGACTGAATAAGAGCCACAGTTCATGGGACTACTATTGTTTATCCCAAACATGGAACTAGCTATCCCTTCCCCAGCCCTCACAAAGAGGTGCCCATCATATTTTGTTTGTATCTTAATCTACGTACCAAGCTATATATATATATATATATATATATATATATATATATCATTCAGCAAAAATACGAAAATTGAGCTTTGAAATATATGTAGTACAAAAGCTCATTGTGTTAACCGTTAAAAATACACAAAAACACTGTTGTCAATGCTAACATGTTGAAACTTATTTTTTGCATGCATAGACACAAAAGTGACTTAGAAAAAGCTAGAAGTGACCCCTAAAGGAAGAGCTCCAGTTAAACGATCTAAGATTTAAATATTGGCCATACAATTTGATAAGATTTTCATACGTAAAGGTAAGACCTTTCAAACTTTGTGATATCATTAACTTTTTATTTGCCTTTGGTAATGTGTATACAAATGTTGCAAGCCCGCAATTAGAAAAAAGGTGGTGGGGATTAGAAACAACTCATTGAGGAGACAGCCACATGAAATCATAGAAAAACTCCAAGCTGTCACTATAGATCTTGCCAAGTCCAAGGAGGCTGTACAGAAGTTGACCATTGGTGTTGTCAAATTGGATAAAGTATTGAGCCATAAAAAAACAAATAACAAGAAGCACGGTTTAGGTTATACCAAAGATACTCAAAGTTCAGCCAAGGAAAGACTCTGTTTGTCAAGGCCGGATAAGCTGAGACATTCAAGGCCACGAAGAGCAACAATCTAATCTAAAGCACAAGTAGCAGACACTATAGTCCTTTCAACAACTATGGACATAGACGACATCTAAACACCCCTTGCCTACAGTCACCAAGCACCTCATGTCAAGGTTTAATGAAGGTAAGAAATCTGGCAAAAATTCCTATTTCTCACCGTTGTGGCATTAAAGGGCACATCAGACTCAATTGTTTTCAACTTATTCGATTAATTTGTGAAGCTAAAGATATGAACTAATTAGGACAAGGAAACCATTCAAACTAAATTTTATTAAAAATAAACCAATTAAGAAATAAAAATGAAGAAAAATGATTTGAATTGTTTGTCACGCATATTTCTATTAAAGCCTTTACTACTAAGAACTGGTATTTCGACAATGGGTATTCAAGGCACATGACAGGTTACAAGAGATTGTTCAAGAGGTACAAACCTTGTTTTGAAGGACCACCCCTTTTGGTGATTGAAAGAAAGGAAAGAGCATTAGAAATGGAACAATTGAAGTGACCAGGTTTCCAGGATTAAAGAACGTACTCTTTGTGGATGGCCTCAAGGCAAAGCTGATTAGTATAAGCCAGATTTATGATGACAAGCTACAGGTGCAATTCATACAGGATGGTTGTCAAGTTCCAGATAAGAAGGGGCAGTGTGTATTGACATAACGAAGATTACATGACAACTGCTACCTTTCAAAATAGACATTGTAGAAATTCTCTGTAACCACAAACCCTACTAAAACTGTGGCACCAACGGTTAGGACATTAGAATTATTACGATGTATATAAACTTGTCCATTTTGATGCAGCCAGGGGAATCTAAAAATTAGGAAACAAACTTGAAGGACCAACTCAGAAAGCAAATCATGAGTTCCCACAAAGGTGGTAAATATCTCACCACCTCAAAGGTAAAGGAATTGAAAAATTGAATGACATTACTGAATGAGAAAAATTGAAAAATTCTCAAAATTGTTAGAATTAGGACAACCATAGAAAAGAGTACGAAAATTCTAACTTTTTTATTTTTGCAATTCACATGGCGTATCTCACAAATTCTCTACTCCAAAAACTCTCAAGCAAAATAGGATGGTAGAAGAAGGAATCGTCATTTGCAGGATATGCTCGAATCATGTTGAATAGCAAGAAGCTGATAAAAGGACTTTAAGTTGAGGTTGTAACACGGCGTGTTATATTATTAACCATATGTACATACAGTTCTAAGATTAGGTGCCTTAAGGATTAAATAATGTAATAGGTTTTGAGATATTTAATCAATAAAGAAATATCATTTTAGTCATGTATCAAATATAGTTCTCTTTATGTTTATTTATGCTGAATGTATAATAAGCAAACATAAGTCTGAGACTATCAATCTAAACTTTTAAAATTGTGTATATGATAGACAGATTATGCAGAATATATGAATCTTAAAGTGATGGTTTAAATATATAAAGTCCACAATTGAGAGAATAAAGTTGGATGCTTTATTCATGTTAAGATTGTTATGTTGTCTATATCCTTAACGAAAGATGGTTTGTTTTAGTCATTAGAGTAGGACTCTATGAGTAGAAACATTGGTATATTGTTATTGGTGATGATATACTAGATTAGGACTACAAATGAATTGATTTAGTTAATAATTCCGTTGGAATAAATATATTAACTTTAGACAATCATATATATTACGTCTTATTCTTGAAATGAATAAGTGGGTTCGTATTGTTGACTTGTGTCTTTTGATGTTTCAAAGGGTGACATCCTAAATTATCTGAAGATACGTATGCGTATACGTTAGAGACTTGACTCTTGAATAACGTAGACTCGCTATTCATAGATATAGAATCCATAGTTCTTTAATAGAGTTAATAATATTCTCTTATAGATATTATCCTGTAACTGGAAACTTCAGCTTTCAATCATTCGGATACATACGTGTAACTGAATGGTATATTATTTGTATTGGTTATGAATTGTAAGTTTTCCAATGATGAGACACTACAACATAAGATAAATATAATCAGGAAGGTAGAAGGAAATTTATCCTTAAGCCAATTATGAATATCTTGTAGGGATATTACACATTATGATATGTCATGGACGATAAATTTATTAGAGTTTTATAATTTATATATAGTTCAAGAATGCAGCTCTAAGCTTTTAGTGGAATAGCTTTAAAGTTGAAAATTATAAAATGTACATGCGGGGAACATGTGATTCTATAATTAAAGGAGTTTGATCTATATTTGTCCATCGAATCCCCTTTACTAGCTCATTATATTTCTTGTAATGATACTACGTGTTTTTTCCCACAGATTGGTAACTTATGTTATTAAATTGGCTAAAATTTGATTGATTAGATTTAATAATTTATGTTCGTTTATTGGTTGAATTAGTTTATAAATTTAATTCAAAATAAACATGCAGAATTATTAGAAATATATTTTTGTATGGGATTATCTATATTTGACTATCTTAATTAGATAACTTTTCTATTGGGTTATGAGTTAAAACTAAGGCTCTATGAAGGATATTGAGGATCAAATAAAGTTGTAATTATCCAATCAGTCTAAATCAAATTGGTCAAATAACTCTCAAGAGCTGGAAAACATGTCTCACGGGTCAGCTGCGGCCAAGCAGTCGACCTCCTAAAGTGTATGCCAGTCGATCGCCTTTGCCAGTGTGGCAATCCATGTCAAACGTGTTTTTGTGAAAAGAATTTGATCCAAACCCAAATTTTAATGCCTAATTTGATAAGGACTAGTCCCAATTTGACCTCCATATAAAGAAATAATTTTATATTGTTCCTTAGATCACTTGAAAGATTTAAAAAAAAGTATTTTGCTACGAAGACTCTAAAAATCCCATAGAGCTATTATTCAATATCTCAAACCTTAGTGCTTGGTTTCCCCAAGTGGTTAAGAGGAGATATTGCCTCAAGGAAAGATTGAACAATGCATGACCGCCCCCATTCTGATTGTGGAAAAGAGAATAGTAAAGAAGTCCAATTGGTTGAGGCTTTTATAGTAAAAATTCTCTAGTAGTAATTATGAGAAAAATAGTTTTGTCAGAAGTATGGTTTTTAGTCCACAAAGAGGTACAAAGATGTTAGATTAATTTATATATATAATATGTCTAACTTTTTTTTGAACAGGTTTTAATTAAGAAATTTTAAAATCCGTTTGGTACTCGTTTCCCAACAATTAGTATTAGAGACAGGTTTTACAAAATTTTTACGAGTTTTTTGATCATGCTATGTACATAAATTATATGATCTTAATCTCTCCTATGCTTGAATTATATATTTAAAGAGTTTGTATTTTAGGATTTCTATATATTTAAATGTTATAATGAGATTATATGGTGAATGATTATTAATTAATTATTGTTATTTAAAATTACTATTTTAGTCATTTTTAGTTAATTAATATTACTAGTTATGGTTTCTTAGAGATTAGAATGTATATCTAGATTTTCTATATAATTAGATGACGGTCTATCATTACTGTCTAGGAATTATTTATTTTATTTTTGTTGTAAATTTGTATTTATAATTATTCGAAGAGAATACGGATCTAGAAGATAGAGTAGATTGCGACTTTATTTATTTTATGTGTCTATAAAATTTTTTTGTAAGTTTTTTTAATTGCTATTAAAATTAAACTTGGAAAATAATGAAGAAAACTACTCTCGAGTTTGGTTCTATGACAAGCCGATCAACCGACCCCTAGCAGTGTTGAAGTAACATGAAAGCAGCAGAATTTTTTAAAAATTTTAAATCAAGACCTTTTTTCAAATAACAAGTTAGAAATGCTATGTATATAAATTAATTAAGATCTTACATACCTCTTAGAATGGAAACTATACTTGTGACAAGAAAAACTTCAACAAAATTGTTATCGAGAATTGCGCCTGAAAGAGCTTTAACTAAGTAGTCTTCTTTGCTATTTTTTCCATAATCGAAATGCAAGTGGGCACACATCGTTCAATTCTCCTCTTGGTAATGTCTCCTTCCAACTCAAGAGAAAACCAAGAGTTAAGGTTCAAGATGTTGAATAATAGCTATATGGGAGTTTCAGAGTTTTACTCACTAGAATACCCTCTCTAAATTTCTATGATGATCTAAAAAATAATAAGAACATATATCTTATTTATAATGGTTGGTAAGGAGTCAATTCTACTAAAATAAGGCTTCTAAATTCAAAACTAGGTCAAAATCCACATTAAAACATGTAACAGGAGTTCACTCTACCGGCCTGCATGTCCTAACCAGTGGCCTACCAGCCGTATCGTCTACGTAACTATTTATGCTTTACTGGCCTGTCGGACTAAGGAACCGGCTTGCCAATCCGCCCAGTTCTGGAAATTTCTATATATCTTGTTCCACATGAGAATATAGAAAGAGCCTCAATTTTAATTCAAATAACTCAATAGAGAAGTTATCTAATTAAAATTGCCGCATACAGATAATTCTATATCAACTAAAATATATATCCAAATAATTTAAAATGTTTATCTTGAATTAATTTATAAAATTAATTCAACCAATAAACTAACACGAATTATTAAATTCAATCAACCAAATTTAAATCAATCTAAGAATTAACATAAGTTACTAATATCTAGGAAAAATACGCCGTATTGTTATAGGAAATATTGTGAGCTAGCAAAAGAGACTTAATGGACATATATAGATCAAACTCATATAATTATAAAATAATATATCCTCAATACATATATTTTATAATTATCAACTCTAAAGCTATTCCACTGAAAGCTTTGAGCTACATTCTTAAATATATAAAATTACGAAACTCCCATAATTTTATTATCCATGACATATCATAATTGATAACATTGCACAAGATCTTCATAATCAGCATAAAGATTAATGCAGTTTGACCTTCCCGATAATTTTTATCTTATATTCAATTATCTCACCACTGGAATACTTACTATCCATAAATAGTATACCATTTGGTTTTACCTATGTATCTAAATGGATGAGCACTCTATTTTTCTAATTACAAAAGAGGATAATGCTTATAAGAAACTATCATTAACTCACCATAAGATCTTTGTATTCCATATCTATGAATAAAGAGTCTATGTTAATCAAGAGTCATGTCTCCAACGTACCGATATGCGTATCATCATCAAAATAGGATGTCACCTTTTGGTACATCAAAAGACACAAGTCAAGAATCAAAGCCTATTAATTCATTTTAGGATTAAGAAACAAAATATATAATTGTCTAAAGTGAATGGATTTAAACAGACGAAATCGTTAATCAAATCAATTCAACTTTTATCTCGATCCAATACATCATCACTTATGATAATATACCAATGTTTCTACTCGTAGAGTCTAACTCCTATGGCCAAGACAAGTCATCTCTCATTGAGGATGTAGACAACATAACAATCTTTACATAAATAAAGTGCTCAACTTTATTCCCTCGATTGCAGACCTTATCATTTAAACTTTAACCTTTAATATTCATGCCTTCCGCATAATCAATCCATCATATGTACGATATTAAAAGTTTAGAATGACTATCTCAGACGTTTGTTTGCTTATCATATATTTAACATAAACGACCATAAAGAAGACAACATTTGATATATAAAAATAAATAATAAATAATAAATTCTTTACTGATTAAATGTCTCTAAAAACTATTATATCATTTAATCCTTAGGGCACTTAGTCTAGCAATTTTTCACTTGCCCTAAATGAGTAAACGTGCTATGTTAAGCATCCCCATAGCCTCTACGTACTTCTTGAAAACCTTCATTAGTAATGTCTTCATGAAAGGATCAACTATATTGTCTTCAGACGAGATCTTGCATATGTAGCGCCCGCCTAATTTTATGTAAAGGATTACGCTATGATGAATGACGACGTTAAATGTTATAATTATAATATGTGTTATATATTTGATAGATGGTGCTAACCATTTTATTCTAAGTGTTATGACAGGTGATGCTCGCGTGGAATTGATGTGCTCAAATGTTCATGTCATTAATGTTATATGTATAATTTTTTTTTATTGATAATTTAATGTTATGAATGATTTTTGTATTTAAGGGCAGATCGGCAGGCCGGACCATTCAGTTCGGCAGGCCGAAATGAAATCCTCAGAACGGCAAGCCGATGAGATATCATCGGTAGGCCGGACTTCAGTGATCGGTAGGCCGATGGGAAAGATCGGCAGGCCGATGACAGCTGATAAGCAGTCAGCAGAAATTGCACAAAATTATGATAAGGTTGAATTTGTGATAAGGATAATTTATTCAGGATAATTAACATAATTATGGGATGATTTGTTTAATTTTGGTAATGAAGCAATTGACTTTTGATTTATTTAAATTAATGGATAAAGTTTTCCCGTTTTACAAAGGCGAAATATGGCAACTCGATCCGTTCTTGGAAGTTTGACTTTTTCTCTCTAAATTCTATCCATTTACACGAATTTTGCCTGGCATTTAATCAGAAAATTTCTGAATTGTATTAAGAGGATGAGTTTTTCCTTATTTTTGAAATTCATTTTTTTTACCATAACAAAAATTCTCTCTCTCCCTTAATCCTCTCCACTTTCCACGATTTATGTCTTGCAATTAATCAGAAAATTCTGATTAATGAGGAGAGTGTAACGTATTCATTCATTTTTACGTTTTGTCTCTCCCTCTCCCTCTCACTCTCACGTACTCTCTCTCTCTAATTCTCTCTCGAATTCTCTCTCTCTTTCTCTCTCTTCCTATCACATTTCTTTTCTTCTTCCTCCTCTCAAATTTCCCTGTAATTCTTTTGTTTAAATATCAAAATTTTCTTTGGAGATAATTCAAGAAATTTTAAGAAGAAATCGTTCTAAGGTATGAACTCAATCTCGAAAATTCTTAAGCATATTTTTCTCCTATATTGCGACTGCTATATCTTTCTCTACGAATTTTATTTTACTCTGAATTTTTAGTATGTTAATTATGCATGTGTTATGAGATTCTCCTCCAAATTTCACTTTAATCCGAGTTTTATATAAAAAGTTATGAATTTTCTCCTCTCCACCACTCACAGTAAATTGTTGCTGATCAGTTTTGTTGCACATAAGTATGGTTATTGTTTTTGTTGCAAATGAATGTTGTTTTGCACGAAATTTGGTGGATATATATATATATATATATGTTAAGTATAGGACTGGAAAGTTTGGTAATGATTTGATGAGTATTTCATGAGTTATAGAATTTTTAATAAACCTAGGTTATGTAACTGCTTAAAATGTAAGCTGTGAGATTCTTGTTATGAGATATATTTCTTTTATGATTACATAATTTTATTTGGAAATGAGAAATTTTATGCTACTGTATGTGTAGGTTAAAAATGATATCATATGAATTTTTAGGTCTAAATAAATTTATTTTAATTGTTTGGGAATTATTATTTCATGTAACTCACTGATTTGCACCTAGTGTATGGTTTTGGTCTCTGCCGTCTAATGCATGTTTTGAAGTGATAGGAATTTATTTTAGGCTTATTTTTGAGTATGTTATAATTCTATGAGTGTGTCACATGTAAGAATTTTTGTGGATTTTTCTGTGATATGAAAATGTGAAATTAGATCTGAGATAAAAAGTGTTCACTGCCCAGCTATTGCTGACAGATTGTATGTTGAATGTTATGTGAACTATTTAAATTGCTAAATGAGATTTTTATGACTAAAGAAAAATCATGGTGGTAGGTATATATGTTATGTATATCTCTGCCAAATTTGGTTTTCAAATTATAAGTGGATGTTAAGTTATTAATTTTTAAATTCATGTAGGTCAGAAGTGTAAATGTGTTGAAAATGTTGTTTCTATGTTTTATGTTTAAAGAAAATGCATGTATGATGTTTTTATGAAATGGATGCTATGGATGTTATGTTATGGTAATTAATTCATTAATATAAATGTTAATTACCATTTTATAAATGTATGACATGAACAAATTGAGAAGTGAGCACATCAAGACCGCGGCGTTGTTGCCTACAAAAGTAAGGTTAAGTAAGCTCATTTGAGGTAAGTACATTCTCACCTGCAACATGATATGTTTATGAAAAGTATGTTTATGAAAAGTATGAGTTTTATGAAAAATTTGAAATTCATTTTTATGATGGTTTTATGATGATTTCTCATGATGATTTTTAATGAAGTTTAAGGCATGAAAGTTTATGCATGTTCATGATAATGCTTTTCAAAGTATGAAAGTATAAGTATGTATATATGTATCACC
>CAMOHE010050932.1:0-57536 GCA_946598075.1 Artocarpus hirsutus
TCTTGTGCTGGTTGTTGATTATTGTAATTTGTTTATTCTATTACAATCTTAATACTTCTATTGGTTTGGCCATTCATTTGGTGTTGTTGTTGGACTAAATTGAAATTAGAAAATAGATTTTTAGTCTTGATCAATAATAGGATAACATAGGCAATTCGGAATAGAAATATATCCTTATTGTGTGTGTAGTCATTGTGAATGTTTAAACTTAATAAATTTCTATTAATTATTCCTCATAGGAATATAGGGGTTACTGGGAGCATTTTAATTTGCATGAATGTGGCTATTAATTTATCAAAAGACACGAGTATGTAATTTAGTACATTTGACTAACAATTTCATTAATTAAAACTAATCATTTAGAGGGAAAATTTAATTCAAATGAAGTTAATCGATGAAATTAAATCTCTAGAGCTTTGTTTTGATTATTTTAGTTTTGTTTATTTAACTTTAGTTCCATTTGTTTCTTTTAATTTTCTTTCCACTTAGCTACTCAAATAACCTTAGAGTTAATACAATTTTGGTAATTAACGAAAATTAAACACAATCTCTGTGGGAACGATTCCATCACCCCCAAACTTAATATTTTTCTTGTCCACAAGCGAAAAAAATAAAAGGAACAAAAACAAAAAATAAGAATAAGCTAGAGGCAAATTGTGCTAAAATAGTGATCCTCCAAAATGCTCAAAAATTGACTAAAGTATATAGCTTAATGAAAAATGCAAATATGGACCAAATGTTGTGATTGATCCTAGAGTATGTCCCATTTCTAATTAGATTCTTCAAGTCTATGTGTATGTAGATTTTTCACATTTTATTACATGCAATTGGGATAAGCTTATGCAAAATGAAATTAGCAATAATCTCAAAAAATGTAAACTAGTCCCATAGGTTTGCTTTTTATGTCCTTCTCCATTAATATAGACCAACACCACACCAAGGATCCTTAGGACTTCATTAGACTTGTAACGTATGGCTAGATGAGGGGAAAATATGATAGATTTTATATTTCAAGTGACACCTTAAGCATATTAATCCTTTTAGGACCTTCATGGAGCTCAATTCCATCCTTTCAAGAAATACCCCACCATAGTTTCAACTTCCATTTATTAACCACTCTATTCCTTCCTTTATCTCTCTCTGTTTTTTTCATACTAAACTTTTTTTTCCTTATTTCTATTTTTCCTTTTTTTAGAAAAATGCATAACACAAAATAAGATCATTCAAAACACCACCCTTTTTTCCTGATCTTTAGCATAGTTCAAATATTTACTAGAAAGATCACATGCTTAGAATTGGGTAAGGAAGTGGAAATTATTTAATAACTAGGCTATAAATATGGCTAACAAAGGAAGGATATATTAACCTTAACGGGGGGTATACTGAAGGAAAGAATATGTCTAGGTAGGCTCAAAAAGGCTATCATTTCCTTGTTGTAGTGAAGCCTAGGATTTCGCTTTGAGAGCACAACAAACACATTCTAGGACTTGGGAGATCATCAATAATCATATAATCACATAAATATTCTACAAAAATACACAGAACTCAAATATAGTGCTTAAATATAGATCATCACAACAAAAATGAAACTTAACTCAAGAATAAAACAGAAAATAGGCAATATTCACACATTTCGACAAGCAGTAGATAATTTTTAACCATAGTTCTCATCATTGGTCTAGTAGAAATCACCAAAGAAAGCATAAAAATCTCTACGTATTCAAAATTTTTAAAATTTTTTGAATTTTTTTCTTCAAAATGCAAAAGAAAACAACAAAACAAAATTTTAATCTTGCACCCACACTCAGTATGTACAAAATCCTCAATGTATAAGAAGCACAAAAATAGGGAAAGTTTAAGAGAACTTCGATTATTGGTACTAAATGGTGCTTAGGCATGGTGGCATGATCATTGAAGTCTATGGAGCTTGCTCCTTTAAATTGACGCCAACTCCTCTTGCTTCAACTTTCTTTAGCTCCAACACTTGCACCTATCAAAGAAAGAGAGAAAGAGAGCTAAAAAGTGTCCAAAAATAACTTAAAATTAACAAAATCTCAAACAAAATAGGAAAAAGTTTAAACAACTTGGGTTGCCTCCCAAGAAGTGCTTCATTTATAGACTTGACTATTAGAGAAGCAGTCATCAAAGAGTGGCTTCCGTCCTTAGTAAGTGTGATACGACGCTATATATGGGTCTTCGTTTTGAATGCCCTCACGCTTAGAAAGATGTGAATAACTTCGACATGTCACTTCAACTTGACATAGATTCGAATGATGAGCTTGGTGGGCTTGAAGGAATGATGCTAAGGATGATGGAGAAAGTGTGTTGGTCACATTAGATCTTAATAGATGTGTCTATGATGATCGGAGTTGGCAACATCGGATGATGACCAAAGACTTTGTCTTGTGATTTTTCTTGTATGACCAAGTCTTGTGTCCCTTCCTCACTTAGAGAATTTTCTTTAAATACTTCAAGTGTTCTTCTCTTGGTTTTAGTGGTTCAAAGTGGCAATTTTCAATTCATTAACGTGCTCCACAATTGCCACCATATGCCTCATGGTTTCTAACGATTCCTCCACCATTATATTTAACATTTCCTATAGCATACCATCCATTCTCTCTATACTTTAAGCAAATAAAGCTTATAATTGAGGGGATGCTTCCGTCTCTTCAGGTTGTGTGTCAAACCATGGCTTTATAGAATTAGAACTTTCCTAAACTTATTAGTTCCACAAATAGTTCCAATTCCAATAATCAAACTCGGCCATATCTTCCAACAATAGATAGGCTTCATCATCAAATCTTTGATAAAAAATGGTGGCACCATCTCCACATTCTATTCAATTTCTTGTTATATTGCATAAGCTATTGAGAAAGACTTACAATTGACACTCCTTGGAGAAACCATAGCGGGGAAACTCAATTAGGGATCTTTTGTATCTCCACTAAGCACTGTAGAATGGTTACTAGTATTGTTGGGAAAAACTCGAGAGCACTTGCTTATGAAACATCCCAAACTGCTTCAGTCAAATAAACAACTCAAACAAAAATAAAAACAAAAGATGACAAAACAATATAAAAAGATTCAAATTAATCCTAGATCTAATTGGTATCGATATTAATCAAAATTAAATAAAACAATCCTCGGTAACGGTGCCAAAAACTTGTTCATTAGAAATCCACAAGTGTATGAAATCATATAGGTAATAAAGTATATCTGAGTATGGATATCAATCCCCCAGAGATTGTGTTTAATATTCGTTCATTACTGAATTGTATTAACCCTAAAGTTATTTGAATGATTAATTAAAAATAAAAATAAAATTAAAAATAAATTAATAAAAATGATGTAAGCCAAATGAACTTAGTGAAATGAATTAAAATGAAATAAAACGCTCTAGAGATTCAATTTCACCTAATCATATTACTAAGCATCCATTAATTGCCTTAATTATGTTGCCTAGTGGAATAAAAGCCTAAATCACCTAAACTATCTAAAAACCCTTTCCCGTAGTTATTTGAAAATATCCTATATTAATTAGTAAACTATATTGCTATGTCTACTAATTAATTAGAATTCATTAAGCTTTAGGATTTCACTAATGGCTACATAATCATTGTTGGTATATTCATATCCTACTAAAATTAAGTTATTCTATGATCGGCCTAGTGCGTGAATTCCCCTCCTAGCAGCAATTCACGGTTTCCTAATCAACTAATTGACAATCACTCAACTAAAAACATTAATAGCACATAGAATAATTATTCAATATAATTTAAACAACCATAATTAATTTGAGTTAATGGAAAGTTAAAGAAATATGAATAAGCTAAATTGAAATCCTTAGAACAATAAATATCAAACCATAATCAAATATAAAATCAAATAGCACCAATAATCAAGCATTCTTAGAATTTATAAAAATTTAAAAAATAAAAATGGGAATCACCAAAATAGAGTTCTCACAGGTCTAAATTCCCTATTCCCATTTTTCTTCTTCCTCCTATTTGTAGCTCCAAAAGTGCTCTTTAATGGTGGTTTGAAAAGAAAAATAAACTCAGTAAATCTAAAACAAAAAACATATCCTAAACTGAGAATAAAACAAAACTATGAATTTACTTTCCTTCGAAACTTAACGATCTGGAGAGTTTTACTATTCCTTGCTCAGTTGGAAATTCTTTCTTCCACATAGCTTTATGTGACTTGCTTGTTAAAATAAATCTTATGCCTTTTGTCTATTTTTTGTAAGCTTGGATTAGACCCGTGTCTTTTCACAAAGAAACAAATGTGTGCTTGTGGAAATTCTTAACTGAAAAAAGAACATGTTAATAGCTATGCTTATAATTATACAAAGCGGGCAGTAGTAGATTGGGCAGTCGCAGATTGGGCAGCTATAAATTTTTTCTTGCATTCCAGTGCGTTCAAAGTTTGTGCTTCAATTTATACCTTGTCACTTTTGTGAGAACACTATAAGCTATTCGTTGGAGATTACTTTCACTTGTGTTCAAAACTCTAAAAGGTTTGCCATGTGTATTGACGACGTAATACTTATATGCAAATAACCTTGATAATTTATTTCTAACACCTTTAAACGCAGACCTTATAGGTAATACTTATATGCAGATAACCTTGTTAATTTATTTCTAACACCATTAAAAGCAGAACTTATAGGTGTTATTACTGCAATTTTTGTACTAAACAATCTCAATGCGACAATTTATGGTTTGATTGTGAGTCGTCTTATGCAGTGTGGGTCTTTTGACTTCCAGAAAGCTTGAAGTTCCATGGTGGTCTGAAGCTAAATGGTTCAATATGTTGAAGATGCCTTCAACATAAGTTAATGAAACTGAGTTGCAGATAAGCTTGCTTCTAGAGCAGCTCATTTGAAATGCACCATTTGGTGGTTTATGGCTCCTTATTTCTGTGCTTGGTTGGTGCTTGTGACAAAGATGGCATGCCAAATTACAGGTATTGCAACTAGGCCGGGTTTTGGGATATGTTACTCCATCTTGTTTTCATGCGTCTTGATTAATAAAGGCCTGAATTAATCATGCACTCTTTTTCTCTTATCTAGGATTTTTACTTGGAATTATACTATGGTTAAGGATTATAGAGAGGCACCTCTTAGTTTGATCAGCAGGGTACATTCAAGTCCCCAATTATTTTGTAAAATAGTGATGTTTGATTGTATTGGTGATTTTTAGGTCTCTTTTTCAAATTTCACTTGGTGAATAGGCATTGTTTAAGACTACCTTTAGGGCATTTGGTAACGCATTGAAGGTGTAAAATATAGTTCCAACTAACTTTTGTAGCAAAAGTTGAGGTGTGATTCTAACTACTTTACCAAACGCCCTACTTATGAACTAATTTGATTTTCATATCGCATTTCTGATCTTACATTTAATCATGTATAAGCCTTGCTTGAGATGCATACTCATTCACATACTCCATTAAAATGACTGTTGTTTTTTCTCAAAATTCTGCGAGGATTGGAAATGGAATGAAGCCAGGAATCATAACTTATTTGCTGTATGTATTTGTTTGAAGCAAAAGACACTGAAGCACTATCACGAAAATTGGTTTGGCCTACAGTTGTTAATTCTTCCTTTCATGCTATTATTAGCCATATACATAGCAAAACCAAACCATGGAATAATATATGGCTAATTAACCTTTTGTTCATTTAGTTGATTAATTTGTATAACTTCAATGACCACATTAAAGGCTAAGCAAAGATCATACGTTTCTTTCTTAGAAAAGAAATAAACAAATAAATAAAACCTTGCGAATCAAAACCCTGAGACTGAATTGACGATGTCCACTTATGATATTTAAAATCAACTCTCAAATTTTGCATGGAACAATTTACTAATTAATTAGAAAATATAATTGCATTTTTTCCCTAAAATTCAATAGTTGAAACTACTCTTCCCTCAAATACACGCATTAAAATTTCTTAGGGATTTCGGAAAATTCTTCCTTATAGATTTCATCGTCTGATGACTACTTTAGCCACTCTCGTGATCTAAATCTTCAGAATAAATAATCTTAATTTGAAAAAGGAAATAAAAAGAAAAAAAAACAGGAAATTTGCAAATCCAAACCAGTAATAAAAAGAAAACAAAACAACCTTCAACATGATTAGACAAACAAATCCATCCGTGGGATTAAGTCAAATTGAACAAGATTTCCATGAAAGATCATACAAATCTACCCCTAAAAAATGAAATTTTCACACAAGATAGACCAACAAAACTAAAACAAACATACAATTATAAGTTCTTGATAACCCACAACATTATAAAGAAATTTGTTAAGCGAAACCCTAATTTGGTGATCAAGAAATTAACTAGTAGTGAGTTGAAATAAAACATACCAAAAATGGATCTGCAAGGCCCAATGGCACATAATGATGCAAAATCAAATGGATCCAAAGACAAATCTATAAGGTCGAATGGTGCAGAATAACGCAAGACAATATAGAGTGAAAGATAAATATGCAGAGCTGAATGGCGTAGGGTTACATGCAATGAAATAGACAGAAATACAATCCTGCAAGGTCAAACAACATAGAGTGGCAAAATGAAAGGACCAAAATGTAAATCTGCAAGGCCATATGACACAGAATGACATTAGTCGAACTAAGACTAAGCAATAGATCTGTAAGGCCGAACGATCCAAAGTGTCGTGAAACAAACTAAAAAATTGATCTGCAAGGTCAAATGGCATAGGCAGACAAGAAACGAAATAGACTGAACAACAAATCTCGAAGACCAAATGACACAGAGTAAGAGTGAAGGGCGCGATAATTGATATTTTTTTAATTCTTTCTTTTTTATATAAAATAGGACTCAAAATCAGAATGCAGTATCACAGAGACGTATTTAAAGTGAAAACATGATGAATCGCTTACATAGAAGTACAAATACAACAGAGTCTTAAGAGCTAGATTTGAAGGGAAGCTCGAAGCACCTGAAGTATTTTTTAAGAGTTGGCCTTAAGGCCTGGATGAATCCGCAAATATGGCTGCTCGTGTATTTTGAACCGATCTGTGCTCATGGCCCAACATTTATATTTTCCAAGGAAAGTACCATAGAAGCCAAATGAACAAATAATCGACGTATTGAGCGACAAGACAAACTACGGTGAACAGCCCTAGATGAAAGAGTTGCCAAGTGAAAACAAAGAAGGAATTCGTGAAAAATTGGCACGGCGATTGTGTCATGACTATAAGAAGGTTTTTAGTGGAAAACCTTCTGAAAAGAAAAGGCGTTCCAATTCTTAACATTTCCCAGCATGAATCCACAAAAGTATTAAAGGGCGAGAGGCCTTAAAAATATAAGGGAGGAAGAGTTTGTAAAAACCTAAAGAAAAGGAAAAGTTGATGGCCAAAAGCTCATTGTTTTGCTCGGGCTTTTATAAAAACCTTGAAGCTATTTGAAATTTGAAATAACCACATAAATTTTGGAATATTTAAGAAACAATAAAACTAATAAATTAAAATTCAATACTGAAAAGACGTGAAGATTTGACTATTATTGAACAGATATGGAGATTTGACAGTCATTAAACAGAAAATTCTGACAGAAAATTCCTAATGAAGAGATTTGATCAAAAAAAGTTGTTATGAAAAAAAAAAAAATGAAAAAAGACAGGTACAAATGGCGGGTTAACCAAATGTGGAAACTTCGATAATGACGGGAATAAAAGCAATTAAATTGAAAAAATAATGATGGGCGTCAAAGTAACGAAATAAAAAAAAAAAATCTTTTTTAGGGACTTGAAGAAGTCAGAGATCAACAAATTGATCTAAACAACATATGTTCTAAAGAATGAAGAGCACGATAGAAGAAAAGCTTTGAGAAAAGAACAAAAGTTGTTGCCCTAAAAATAATAAACAGATGCCAGAACAAGTGGTCAAGTTTGCAGAATGAAGAGGCCATGCGAAGAGTAACGATGAAAGCTTATAAAAAGTAATCTATACGTCAAGAATTTGTTTAAAAAAAAAAAGCCACTAATGAGAGGAAACAATAAAATAAATAAAAGATGATGAATAATTGTAGTATTGGAAAAGAATGAAATTTTCAATACATCACTATGATAATACAAGAGGCAAGAATCAAAATGCAAAAGAGACGTAAGAAATATAAAAGATGGTGCAAAAGTTGCAGAATTTTAAGTGCCCGTATAACGAAAATAGATGAACTAAAACTACTCTGACGTGCACACTTGTTTGGGGAGCAGATCTCGATAAAGGACTTAATGATGTCTGGAAAATCCAAGGTGGAGGGGATCCAATAAGGAATCAAGGGGATATCCTTATATGAATTTAGAGGAATGTTTAAAGCCTTTTCCAAATCTCAGACATCTTGGGGCTTTCATTGCTCTATAAAAAGGCCAAGATTGAGCAAGCATGGAAGAAATACAAGGAACCTGACCCAATGAGGGAAAATCAGGGACGTTGGCAGGACTAGAAATAGAAGGTCTACAACATTCGAAGCTTGCTTCTGAAGTTTCCACTTAAGTAGATAGTAGAGCTCGAAAATTCTCAGTCTCTCAACCTGGTTTTCAGACTAGGCCTCTTAGCTTCAAGAGAACAGATAAAATTCCTCAAGGAAAACTCGTTCTTCGAAAAAACATATCCTGAATTCGTTAAAACCATTCTCAAATTCACTCCTCACAAATTGAAGTTGCTTTCCTGATTCCTTAAAATTTGAGCCAGCAAGTCCTCTGTAGCCAGCAAGTCCTCTGTAATGTTCAGATTCTGAGTTAACCCCTTGGCACGAGATTTCAACTTTTTAAAGATGAAACCAGAATGAAAAAACTCAAAACTTATGCCAGTAGGAAAAAACCTGAGATAAACCAGAAAACTAATAATTTGATAAGAAGAAATAATGAAAAAGATGGAAATCAATCATAAGAACTAGAAAAACAAGAAAATATTGCCATCGCTCCAAAACAAGAAAAGTGCATTAAAAATGTTAACATTGACCTTGGTTCAAAATGAGTTTAGGATGATAGGGCCAACAATAGGATCCAAGATGGAATCTTGATTGGTGATAGGCTTTCCTTTATAACGAAGTAGCGGTAAACTGTCTAAAAATAGGAAAGGAGAAGAGTGAGAAAAAGCAAAGGAGGCAGATCCGCCTTGGGCAAAATTACATTCATGAGTTTGATCAAAAGCATTCGGCTCTTATCCATTATCAACTCTATGCTTCTGATTCACTGTAATTGCACATTGACGACCAAATTTGGTTGTCCCATGGAATTTCCAACCTAGGAATGCCAGGCTCCAGTTTGTTTGGAAGAAATTATAACTGCATTGTGACGTTTCATGTTCTTTAAGCTAAGGAGTCCTAATTCAAACTGGGAATTCAAATTTAAAATTCAAGTAGAATGAAGGAAGGAAGAATAACCAATAAATATAAATCAAAGAAACCAACGTAAAATGCGGGGAAGGGACATAAGCAAAAAGTTTAAAGAAAAGACAGTCTTCATTGATATTAAAAATATACATGTAGATAATTGTAAGCGCAAGAAACAAGGCTTGGTCAAATATAGCTTAAAAGATTAACAAGTTTTTGACTTTGCTGGAAGCATTATACTCATGTCTAAAACGATAAAATTGAGCAGTAAACCGAGGTTTCAAATTGAAAATCTTTTATCGATACCTTGCTTCAATCTCGCTAATGGTTAAATAAAAAGAGGCATCAGAGTCAGGAATTCAAACAAAAGTAGGTAAAAAACCATAGAATTTGGAGAGCTAATTTTAAGGCGGACAATATCAACATCTCTTAATCAAATAATTTTCTAACTGTTAGCGGAAGGAGTTCTCCATAGATCGTTTAACTCCAAACATCCTTGCTTCAATAATAGAATCAAATTCACTATTACAGATTGAGGATTCCACAATGGTTTGTCATCAATACTTGACAAAAGCCAACTAACTGGTGAGAACTATAATGATTGTAAATGGAACCTAAACATCGTCCTTTCTTTTGAGAAACTTAAATTTATGCTGACAAATCTATATTCTCCCGAGCCTACGAGAGATTCCACTAATGAGCAAATCCAAGCGTGATCTTTGGAAAGACTTAATCATTAATACTTGACAAAAGCCAACTAATTGGTGAAAACTATAATGATTAGAAATGAAACATAAACATCGTCTTTTCTTTTGAGAAACTCAAATTTATGCTGACAAATCTATGTTCTCCCAAGCCTACGGGAGATTCCACTAATGAGCAAATCCAAGCATGATCTCTGGAAAGATGCTAATGTCAGGCTCGCTGTTATGTTATGGCAAGCACGAATAACATGCTGGAGGCTCAACATGAAGATAATGAGACTACTAAGCAAATCTTGGATAATCTTGAAGACATGTTTGGTGGCCAGGCCCTAACAAGGCAGCAAAGGGTGCTTCAAAAGCTCTTAAACTGCAAGCAAAGGCCAATGACATCTGGAAAAGAGCATATGATGTTGGTCATGGGTTACCTCATTGAGGCTTAAACCAATGGAGCTAAGATTGATGCTGAAACTCAAATAACTACGATTTTTAAAACTCTGTCTAAGGAGTTTATTCTATTTAGAGCTACATTTAATTTAAGCAATAGACGGGATTTGACCTTGACTGAGCTAACTAAGCAATTACAGGAGTTTGAACTTCTGATCAGGGAATCTCTTGCGGGCGGCAAGGCCAACTTGGCAACTGTATCTGGTTCTAATCCCAACCCAAGGAATGAAAAGAAACAATGGGCCAAGAATAGGACGTCTTCTATTCCTACAAACGGTAAGAATAAAAAAAAGAAAAAGAAGAACCCAAAAAAAGCTTAAGTGCTTTTTCTGCAAGAAGGTCAGGTATATAAAGAAGAATTGCAAGGACTTCCTTTCCCAAGGAGGTAGGTATGATCTTCTAATTGTTGAAACTTATTTGGTTGAGGAATCCATTGACACTTGGGTCATAGATTTCTGTACAACTAATCATGTTTGTGTTTCTCTATAGGGGTTCAAAGAAACGAGAAGTTTACTTCATGAAGACTTCACACTTTAGATGGGTGATGGATCATTGGTCTTAGCTGAAGTAGTGGGAGACGTCTATCTATATTTTGATAATTATAAGACTTTAATTTTGCGAGATTGTTTTTATGTTCCTAAACTTAAAAAGAATTTAATTTCTGTAGCTTGTTTATTTAAAGACTCCTATTTGGTTTCTTTTAATAATAAAACGGTGAGTTGTAAAAACAAACCCTTTATTTATTCTGGATGGATGCAAAATAATCTATTTTTTATCAAACTAAATATGGACTTGCTGCTTAATGTTGAGATTAATGATAATAACTCTAAAAAACTTAAAACTTCTCAATCTGATAAGACTTATCTTTGGCATTTGCAACTAGGTCATATTAACCTAAATAGGATTTAAAGATTGGCAAGGGATGGGCCTTTAAGTCACTTAAAAGTAGAATCTATACCAAAATATGAATCTTGTTTAGAGGGTAAAATGACCAAAAAACTATTTGGGTCTAAGGGCAATAGGGTCAAAGAAATTCTAGAACTTATGCATAGTGATGTTTATGGCCCTATGAACATCTGGACATGAGGAATGTATGAGTTTTTTGTCACTTTTATTGATGATTACTCAAGGTATAGGTATAGGTATGTGTACCTAATGTACCACAAAAGCAAAACTTATAACAAGTTCATTGAGTTTCGGGCTGAAGTGGAAAAGCAATTAGGTATACCCATAAAGGCACTTCAATCCGATCAAGGCGAAGAATACCTTTCTGATGAGTTCTTGGCACACTTATTAGAAAATAAGATTTTATCCCATTTGACTACACCAGGCACACCACAATAGAATGGCGTGGCTGAGAGAAGGGATAGGACTTTATTGGACATTGTTATATCCATGATGAGTTATTCAACATTGCCTTTGTCCTTCTGGTGATATGCTCTACAAACCACATGCTACAAACCACATGTTATCTTTTGAACAATATGCCTACAAAATCGGTTCCTAAAATTCGTCATGAGTTGTGGATGGGCAAAAAGACATCCTTAAACCATATTCACATATGAAAATGTCCGGCTCATGTCCTGTTTAGGGATCCGAATAAGTTGAAAGCATGTTCAGAAGTTTGTGTGTTTGTAAGATATCCCAAAGGAACTAAAGGGGGTTATTTTTATAACCCAAAGGAAAATAAAGTTGTAGTTTCAACAAATGCAACTTTCCTTAAGGAAAGTTACATAGACAACTTTAAGCCTCGAAACAAATTGGTGCTCAAGAAGTTGGAGAATGATTCAATCACTCCAGGGGTTCTGGGAGAAACCACTCAAATCAGTGTGGAAAAACCAACCAAACCCTAACAACAATCCAAGGGGCTTCAACCTAGTAGCTTGATCAAGCGTCAAACCGAGAGGTATATGTTCAATGGTGAAGACTTTTTGGCTAAATCAAATGAACATGACAGGGATCCTTACACTTACAAAAAGGCTATGAAGTATGTTAATTTGAAACTCTAGACAAAGGCCATGAACACATAGATGAAGTCTATAGAGACTAATCAGGTTTAGGAGCTTATAGATCTTCTCGAAGGGGTAAAACCCATAGGGTATAAGTAGATCTATAAGAGAAAAAGAGGAGTGGATGAAAAAGTCTAAACCTATAAGGCTGGACTGGTAGCTAAGCGATACATGCAAAAGAAAGGAATCAATTATGAGGAAACCTTTTCACCTATAGTCATGCTTAAGTCCATCCGTATTCTCTTGTCCATAGCTTCTGCTCTCGACTACAAGATTTGATAGATGGATATCAAGATAGCCTTTTTGAATGGCTATCTTGATGAGTCCATATATATGGAGCAGCCAGATGGGTTCAAGGCTAAGGGTCAAAGGGTAAGATTTGTAAGCTACTAAAGTCAATTTATGGACTTAAGCAGGCTTTCCGTTCTTAGAACATAAGATTTAATCAAGTGATCAAGACTTATGAGTTCGCACAAAATGTGGACGAACCATGTGTTTACAAACACATTATGGATGGGAAGGTAGTTTTTCTACTACTCTATGTAGATGGCATTCTGCTAATTGGCAATGACATTGGAGCGTTATCATCAGTCAAATTATGGTTGACTAAGCAATTTGACATGAAGGACTTGGGTAAGTCTAATTTTATTCTCGATAGCCATATCTTTCTAAGATAAGAAAAACAAAATGATAGCTTTGTCCCAAGCGGGCTACATAGATAAAATTCTCAAGAGGTTTACAATGTAGGATTCTAAGAAAGGTGGGCAACCATCTAGGTCTAGAATTACTCTTTCTAAGAAATACTCGCCAAAGTCTGATGAAGAAAGAGAATACATGAAGAATATGCCTTATGTTTCGGTAGTGGGTAGTCTCATGTATGTTATATATACTTTACACACGATCGAATATTTGTTATGTGATTGGGATTGTAAGTCAATTTTAGGCGGATCTGAGACTGAACCACTGGGTTGCAATCAAGCATATTTTCAAGTACCAAAGAAGGACTCGAGAGTATATGCTTATATATTCGAGTGAGAATTTGACACCTCTAGGATACATTGATTCATTTTTTCAATCCTGTTTGGATTCGAGAAGATCGACTATTGGTTTTATATTTACTCTGGGTGGCAGTGCTATTGTTTGGAGAAGTGTCAAGCAAAATTAAACTTTAGATTCAACGATGGAGGTCAAGTATGTGGCAACTAGTGATGCTTCAAAAGAAGCAGTGTGACTTCGCAAATTCCTTGGGAATCTTGAGGTAATTCTTGGTATGAATAAGGCAATATCACTTAATTGTGATAACAGTGCAGCAATAGCTAATGCTAAGGAACCAAGATTTCACAAGAAAAGTAAGCATATTGATGGAAAGTATCATGTGATACAGGACTTTGTAGAGGCAAGGCATCTTGCTATATGCAAAATCATATCCGAGGACAATTTAACTAATCCATTCACAAAGACACTAACTGTGAGGGTTTTTGAGAGGTAATGTGGAAGCTATGGGGATTACTCACTTAATGCAAGTAGAAGATTGTTAGACATGTATGCCCTAAGGAGTAAAAATGGAATATATTTTTGGAGACATTTTTAATAATAAAGAATTTATTTATTATTCATATACCAAATTGTTGTCCTCTTTATGTTCATATTTGTTGGATATATGATAAGCAAACAAAAGTCTAAGACGGTCGGTCTAAACCTTTGGAATCAGGCATATGATAGACAGATTACATGGAAGACATGACTAAAGGTGACAGTCTAAATCATAAGATCTGCAATCAAAGGAATAAAGTTAGGTGCTTTATTCATGAAAAGATTGTTATGTTATCTATATCTCTAACGGGAGATGGTTTGTCTTGGCTATCGGAGGTGGACTCTACAAATAGAAACATTGGTTGTCATAGGTGACCATGTATTGGATTGAAACATAAAGTGTAATTGATTTGTATTAATAATTCTATCTCAGCAAATCAATTCACTTTAAACAATCATATGTACTGTATCTTAATCCTGAGATGAATAGTAGACCCAATGTCTTGACTTATGTCTTTTGATATACCAAAGGATGATATCCATATTTAATGATGGTACGTATACCGGTATGTTAGAGACATGACTCTTGATTGCGTAGACTTGTTATTCATAGATATGGAATCCATAGTTCCTCTTTAAGAGTCGATGATATCCACTTTTATGCGTTATTATCAAATAAGGCCTCAAAAATTTGAATCTGGATCAATGTCTAATAAAATTGTGTGAAAAAATGTGATCAGATTATCATTCAGTTGGCAGGCCAAATTAGAAGATCAGCCTACCAAACTTACTCCATCAGCAGGGCAAACTAATAGATCAGCCTGTTGAACTTGTGATAAATGATCCCTGTGAATCTTTTATTTCTCACCCGAGATTCTTTGGATAAAGTCTCAGTTTTAATTCAAATAACCCAATAGAAAAGTTATCTAATTAAAACAACAATATCTAGATAATCTCTAGGAAAATAAATTTTTCAAATAATTCAACAAGCTTATCTTGAACTAATTTACACAAAATTTCAACCGATAAACAAACATGAATTATCTGATCCTATCGAATTTCAGCCAATCTAATAATTTAACATAAGTCACCAATTTATAAAAAAAGCATGCCGCATCATTACAGGTTTTATTATGAGCTAGCAAAGAGAACCCGATGGACCTATATAGTTCAAGTTCCCGATAATTATAAAACCCAATGTCCCATTATATATGTTTCATATAATTATTAACTCTAATGCTACTCTGCTAAAAGCTTAAAGCTGCACTCTCGAACTATATAAAATTACAAAGCCCAAATAGCTAAGTATCCATGAAATAGCATAATGTATCACATCCTCATAGGATATCCATAATTGGCTTAAGGATAAATTATGTCTTACCTTCCCAATTGTTTTTATCTTACATTTTATTATCTCACCATCGAAAAACTTACCATCTAAAGACAGTATACGATTTGGTTATACCTATGTATGCAAATAGTTGAGTACTCAAATCTTTTAATTGCGGGATAACGTATATAAGAGGATATCATCGACTCCTAAAGAGGAGCTATGATTTTGTATTTATGAATAACAGGTCTACGCTATCAAGAGTCATGTCTCCAACGTATCAGCATGCTTACCAACATAAAATGTGGATGTCACCCTTTGATATATCAAAAGACATAAGTCAAGATAACATGACCACTATTCATTTTATGATTAAGATACAACACATATGATTGTCTAAAGTAAATTGATTTACTGAAATAGAATTATTAATCAAATCAATTACACTTTATGTCTCGATCCAATACATCATCACCTATAACAATACACCAATGTTTCTATCGTGGAGTCCAACTCTGATGGCCAAGATAAACAATATCCCATTAAGAATATAGACAACATTACAATCTTTACATGAATAAAGTGCCCAACTTTATTCCCTCAATTGTGGATCTTATGATTTAGACCATCACTTTAAGAATTATGTCTTTCTTATAATCTGTCCATCATATGCCTAATTTTTAAGGTTTAGACTAATAGTCTCAGACTTTTGTTTCCTAGCATACATTCAACAAATATAAACGTAAAGATGATAACATTTGGTATATAAATAATAAATGAATTCTTTATTGATAAAAATGTCTCTAAATACATATTATATTTTTACTCTTTATGGCATACCTGTCTAACAAAAGTAACATGCCATAATGCATACACATAATAAGACAAGTGAAACTAATAAGACAAGTTAAAGGTATAGTACCAACATCTCGACCTAGGTGCAGCCTCGGTTTAGTTCAGTACAGTTTATTATCTCAGTGTAATTGAGATCTTGTAAACCCTAACTTTCTAAGGATCGTGCTTAGCCGATATGATCGTCCTGGACCAAGCAGTAAAATAGGATAAAACTTAAATAATTAAGCATGAAACAAAGCAATAAGCAAGCAAAAAAAAAATCATGCATATCTTATCAAATGATTTTCTATTATGTTTTGTGAGTTTAATTCCTGCTTGTGGAGCAATAACTTGCTTAAGTATGTTTATGTTGTAGGTAGAAATCTATCAGCAACACCTGATTAAACAGTGGCTAGTGGCTAGTGATGGATGAATGATGGATATGAGAATAGACATCACTTACGCAAAATTGTATTTTCTGCAATATGATTTTTATAAATTATGTATGTATATATTGTTAAGTAGTATCATACAAATATGTTTAAGAGACCAAGGTTGTAGGCACTCGACTTTTGTTTAAAAAGGTTTAAGACTTTTAAAAAATATGTTGCAACAAATATACGTAAATTTTCTAGTAAGAAATTATAATGATATTTATTTTTAGAAATGTTTTTAAAAGTTTTATTTGAAATTAAAAAAGGTACTAAAAGTAGAACTTTTAAGAAATTATTACACTAATTTTAAAAGAATAAGTTTAAAAAAAATTACTACTATATTTTAAATTTAATCAAAATAAAAATTAGGTAAAAAAATTCCACAAATCTAAGTATCTTATCTTAAAGATATGTTTCAGTATTAAGATTATGTAGTTAAGTAACAGCCAAGTAAGTAGGGCCGTTACAATTAGTTAACCAATAAAAACCTCTACTAAAGCCACCTCGATTACGGGTTGAATTTCCAGGAGAAAAAGAACCACCTCGAGTGGGAAAACCACCCCCTGAAGCACTATGAGGAAAGCCTCCATAGAAAGAAGAAGGAAAATTTGGGGAAAATTTCTGATTAGCCTAACTGGGGAGGACATCTTTCTTGAATTGTTAATAATAGGAACATTTTTAGTAGCAAGATTAGCACTTGGCAAAGCAAAATCAAGACAAATTATTCTTTTCAAGTTTGATCTCATGAGCCAAAAGCAGAAAATCAATATCATCTACAGTGTATTGATCAGTTCAACAATTCATAGAAGTAACAATTGCCGCCTACTCAGGGGGTAAACCGTCAAATATAGCGTCTATATGATCTTTAATAGACACAGCATGACCAACAAGAGAAAACATATCAAGAAGAGGACGAATCTTGAGCAAAAATTCATTAATAGATAAAGCCCCTTTCTTAGCACTTTGAATAAGAGTTTTGAATTGAGTAACTTTGGCCCTAATCTACTTAGAAAAATATGCCTCAACTGTCTCCTAGACTTGCAATGAAGTCTCACAATTCACCATTCGAGTTAAGAGACCATCGGACGTGGAAGCAAGTAACCAAGAAAGAAGAAGTTGATCCTATTGTTCCTAATCAAGAAACGCAGGATTGATTCAATCAAGAATTTCATCACCTTGAACAAGAGAGGAGGAATCGATGAATCTCTAAACTCGATGAACTCAAACAGTAGAAGAACTTGTTTTCGCCAAATCAAGAAATTGGTATTGTCGAGTTTTGAGGAGATCAGATGAGAGAAGCTTATTGGAACAATTGAATTTGATGAAGACAACAAAGAAGACAAATTCGAAGAATTCGCCCCACCAGAAAGAATCACAAAACTAGTTACCACCGAGATTTGACCATCAGAACCTATTGCCGCCATTGATGCTCTGATACAAAGTTAGAAGAATTCATGAGAAAGAACTTTACCGCAAATAAAGAATTAAGGGAAAGAATTGAATGAGATCTCTAAACTAATTTTTCATTAACCGTGAATACTATAAAGAGCTAGTATAAATAGTCTGATCAGCAACTAGCTACACACAAGTGGCACTGTAGTTACAAGTAATGTTGTTGTTAGTTAAATAATCAGACATGTTAAGCTAAGCTTAACCATTTAACTAACTCTCTAACTACATAACTAACTAAACTACTTTCCTAGAAATAATAATAGCCTTTCTATCAATAATGCTGATAATTTTAGATGAAATTGTGTACCTTATTCAAGTTGAAATTTGTTGCCGCAAAATCATATCTCCCTTGTTGTCTTTATGAATCTGAGAACAATAAGTCAGTCGAAGGACAAAATAATAAATGCAAAAATCAACTCAATTTCACAGAGAAACAAATTCGGACGAAAATCTAGAAGAACCTAAAGAACTCATAGTAGCCAAATGAAGGGAAAAAAAAAAGTTTGATTTGTGCATTTTCGTGCAAGGAAATATGCAGAACTTTGATGTTGTAGTTAAAAGTTCAACAATCAACACTACCAAGACACCATATGTTGATTTTACGTTGCCTTATCGAGACTCAGGTGTTTCAATTGTCGTAAAAATCAAGATAACGAGAAGAACATTTGGATTTTTCCTAAAACCCCAAAGTCGGGATGTTTCATTTTTTGTCAATGGACCCCTAAGTCTATGGTCTTAATTTCTCAATTTTTGGCTTACTAATGTTATGAATTGCACCCTAGTCTATCAAAGTATCATGTTTGGACATTTAGTCAAAAGATCGTTTAAAACTCAAGTACCCAGCGATATCAATCACGTAACCTTACATGTGTGGATACTAGCGGAGGGCTTTTTTGGAGAAATCATGGCTAAAATTGAACAAGTTTAATTTAACCCGCACATTATATATAGTGTGGTGACAAGCTTATGCCGAGAGTGCGCATTTTTTCTTTTCTTTTCTTTTCTTTTTTTTTTTTGTTTATCAATTTATGAGAAAATTATGTGTTATGCTATACTTTTAAGAGTTTAGTTTATTTATGTCACACTTTGAAAAGTTTATATCATACTATCATTCATATTACATGTTAAGTTGTGCCATAAATAAACATATATGATATTTATAAAAGTAAATCTTAAAACATGGCATTTTTTAAAATTCCCTTCAATTTATTGTAAAGGAACGACTTGCTAATATCCTCTATTAATTGCCAAGTGTGCTCTAAATTTGTTCAACTCTTCTATTTTCCCTTTTTTTAATCAATAATATTAGAATGAAAGGCTTGGGATAGGATAAGTGCTTTCAAAGATGCCAACCTAGTTGGGATATTTCTTATCGCCTTGATACTAGTTGTCTCCGTTCCTCAATTTATTCAAACAAAAAAAAATGCATATGAGGTTCACCATCAAGTTTTTAACAATTTTGTGATGGAAGGGCATGAAATGTTTTGATAGATTTAGATACAATTGTAACGATTTAAATTTGGGGACCAAGATAGGACAATGTACATAGTTCCAGGGTCAAAATTGGAAACAAAAAATTATAGTTCTCCTAGCTTAGGAAACCTGACTGTTACCTTTTTTTAATGGATTATTTAATATGGGAAAAGGGGGTGAATAATTGGTCACGATTTGTATTGATCTTATGGATTTTGGCAGCGTTCATTCTTACTCAGAGTTACACTATTAGCTTAGCTTCAACACTCACGGTGCAAAGTCACTACAAGCATAAGTTGATGTTAGCAGTGTCCTGGGGAATGGAGATCTTGGTCCTTTGTATCCCTTCGTCAGGGATTTTCTAAATGAGCAATTAGACTGCAACGGGTCAAAATTAAGGTCACATTCTAAGCCGGAAGAACAGAGGAAGCGACAATGGCGGAGTTGATGCTATCTTTGATGAAACTCCATGTGTCAAGCTTTTCCTAGAAAAGCACTGCTTTAAATACACAATGATAAGAGTAGGACGCACCTACAAGTCTGATGGATTTGGCTTGGTAAGTTTCTTTCCCCATTCATTTTTCAAGTGTACTTGGCATTTTTGTCCCGTGAACTTTGAATAAATTGTCAAGATACTCTCGGATGAAATTGTCCCTAAATTTTAAAAAAAAAAAAAAAAAAAAAAGTTTCAAGGTGTATTCAAGACCAGAGCTCGAAATTCTCTACAGAAGGTCTTGGCCTCGGTGCAAATACGGCTTTGGTGATTTTCTATCAGAACAGGACGGTTCAGCTTTTTGGTGCTTGATTTATTTGGTTTAGTTCCATCATAAACGCTGGCCTCCTGTTAATGCCATCCACAGTGAGAGCTCGCTGTTTTCCAGAATCACAAAATGGCAAAGCAATTTGACAACAACGACTTCTCCTTGCACGATGATTTCAATAACAAAACCGAAACAAAGGCCAGAGGGGAAGAGGGGCAAAACTGGCAAAAAAAATTTGGACCATTTCTCGATTTGTGCGTGTCATCCTTGCGCAGGGGCCATGCTAATCTTCTCTGTATCGTTCCAATTTTATCGGATGTCCCCGAAGGGACGGCCGCAAGGTCAAACATGGTTCTATATAAATACTAAAATTTATGTGTATCTGAGCGATGTGGAATTTTTTTCGCGTGCAAGCTTCAAAAGAGGGAAATCTTAATGGGCCAAGAGCCCATAATACTATAGGCCTTGTTAAATCAGACTTACAACAACAACGCACTTGACTAATAGTATTGCACATATTCGGAAGTATCCTTACTATATTTCGTATTCTATTTTGAAGTTTGTTTCGCATCATTTGATATTTATATCATTTCTTTCATATTTTAAGTGTCATATTCAATTGTTGCTGTAGAATTTTTCTGTAAAAAAAGAATAAAATTTTTGTACTTGCGCCCGTCTCAAGCAAGACAGAAAAAGTGTGATGTTATCTCCAAAAAAAAAAGGTGATGTTGAATTCGTATATTTAATTTATTTTTTGAACAAGGTACACGTACATTTTTCGTTTGGTAAAAATATTCGAATTAGTAATTTGATTTGAGTTGGTATAATTTGAATTAGAATTTGAGTTAGTGATTTGAATTGTTATCCGAATTTACGTTTGGATGTGCATTTAAGTTTGAATTTGAGTATAGAATAAAATTAAAATTTGTGTTTGGAGAAGTAATGAAAGTAGTTTTTGATTTATCAACAAATCTAATAAAATCTTAATGATAATGATCCTAAAAAATATGCAATATGGATCTTAATTTATTCATTTCTTCACTAGAAACACAATGAAAAAAGTTATGATTTTTTTTCCCCAAATATAGGAAAGAGAATTTTAATTTTTATTGTAACCTAAATATCCGAGTATCAAAAGTTTATGGGGAATTAGAACTTTGAAAACTTAGATTATTGATACTCAAAGGACTCGGATTTTAGGTGAAACAAACATATATCCAAAAGATTATTAATACTCGAATTTAAATTTGAGTCCAAAGAATCTAAAGAATACTCGAAACAAACGGCGCTTTTATAGCATGCATATTTTTTTTTTTTCCCCGTATGACTGGTGCATTTGATTCAAGAAATTCACTTCATAGACGTCCGCATAAAAAAAAGGAATATGATGTTACATGCTATACACATACAAACACACACACATATAAACACACGAACAAATCAAACTGAATGCGTAGATATAAAAGAAAGCGTGTAAAAACGCTGGGGAAAAACAGATCTATCCGATCCACGCCAGAAATAGGACAAGACCTTGGGAGAAATGGCCCTCAAGGCTGCGAACTAAAGAGACTCGTACAATGACAAGTTATATACCAAATGCTATATTGGAGTTTGATAAGAAAATGGGCCTCTAATGCTATGCTTTATTTGAGTCAAATTTAGTGCAACAAAATTTAGCATTTGGCTGTTTATTGATAGATGTGTTTGACTTTTTATTTAATACATATGTTATTGTTATTTTTGGACTATTAGAAAAATTAAAAACGTATACTTTTACAATATCTAATCATGTTTTATGCAAACAACAATTAATAATATATCAAAATACATATATATATATATATATATATGTGTGTGTGTGTGTGCATACATTTGTGTCAAATATAACATTAGCGTTAGTATAGCTTTACACTTTTGTTAAATATAACATTGAAGTTAGCATGCATTGAAAATGGTCCAAGTACGCCTTATAAATAGCAATTGGCCAATTAGAGATCAATTGCAAGTTTGGTCATCAGTAAAGAAAATCAGTGCTACGCTTAACAATAAACAAACTAAAAAGAAAGCGAGATTTTAACTAACAAATTAAATCAATACAAAGCCCCAGTACCTGAAAAGTGAAAAAACCTACATACATTAAATTTTTTACAGTCTCCAAAGGCAATTAACCCCACTTTACATTTTTCCTTACAACCTGTGGAATCAGTCGCCACTGATCATAAGCGATTGGAATGGAACCCTCTTGATTTCAAGGAATGTTGAGAATTCCTTGTTCAATGGCTGTTTCCATGGCTCCCCATCCATCTGCATATAGGCATTTTTCCACTCACCACCTCTAATTTCAAATCGAATTGCAGCAGCCTGAAACAACATAAATGATTCTCGCTAAACAAGGTTATGTTTAAGTTTACGCTTCTGAGGACACCACAGATAAAAGCGGCATGCACAGGATAAGCACAATCCATTCTACATTACAAGTATACAAAAGGTGCTGGGAACAAGGCAAACCAAGATAAGCCTCAAAATTTCCTAAAATTAAAATTGTGATTCGAAAAAACTGTGCAGAACAAGATTTATCAATACACCATTTGACAACATCACAATCTGTATTCTGTATAAACCACCAAAACATACACTTGGAGGACTCATGACATCTTGGAGATATAATGACATAACAATACACTTCTTTTTTAGGGCGACATAAGCATACAATTTTAGCGCTCAACAAGAATTGTCAAGTCGCCTAAAATTCCAACATAAGAATGAAGATGCCACTAATCTGAAAACTACGAGCATGCCATAATGGTTTCTCCTGTAGAAAAGCCATCAGATCAAGCTGCCTTTTGGGCCCACACTTGTATGGCTTCTTACAGATATAGATCTCTCTAAATACTCATCAATTTATAGCTACTCATTTATCCCAATTTCATGAGGTGTTGTTTCTTATATCAAAATTCTTACCCACCCAACCCCATGCACCTAAAACCAATGAAAAAAGGCAAGAATTTTTCAACCTGAACTGCTATTCTTCATCAAGAAATTAGCAGCATACCAAAGAAGTTCATACCTTACGAGGATGCATAGAAAATTGTAATGTCCATCAAAAACCAAGAAAATTCAGTACAAGGATCATTCAACTATTAAATCTTTGAAGGTCTATACTTATCACCTAAAAATCTACAATTGTTGAGATGGGTGCAATTTCATACAACTGACTTAAAACTGTATGTCTCGCAAGTTCTCATGTAGGGTTAACTTAATCCTCCTAGCATTCGGTATAAATTAAAACCAAGCTGTATGTCTCGTAAGTACTCATGTAGGGTTAACCTAATCCTCGTAGCATTCAGTATAAATTAAAACCAATTGCAGTACCTGGGCAATGTGCTTGGCAGAGATGAGTTCAACCATGACAAATGACGTATGCCACCCGTGCTTAAGGCCAAAAATTTCTAGAAGACCATCATCAGCATGGGCCTCAACAAAGCCTTTCTGCAAGGAAACAACTAAAAGTCAACATAAACATTGAAAATTCTCTTCCACAAGTATAAGCAAAGAAGTGTCCCTATACTATAGTATGATACTCAAAAAGAACAAGGCATTAGGACAATTAGAAGAGAATATAAACATCACCTCCAAGAAAATATATAGATACCTTTTCCAAATACTCTGGCTTCAAATTACCCCACGGATGTCGTCCGCTTGCATAGTTATGGAGATTTAGAGCGACAATCGCCCTTACACTAGGGTGAAAGGAAGTTACAAAGTGAGATGTATGAAAAGTAGAATAAACTGGAAAAACTAAACAAAACAAAAGGAGAGAAGTGATATTTGTCTAAATGTGTAACTATATTTTGGATTCAATATTTTGGAACCCCTCTACTTCTGCTTGCTGTGAATCATATAATCCTAGTTAACACAGTGACATCCCACACTGACATCCTAGTTAACACTTTATTTTGGATTCAATATTTTCACACAGTCTTCCCCTTCCCTTTTTTTCCTTTCTTGACATGAGTTGGAAGGTACTAAGTTTCAATCCACAATTTAATAGATTGAAGCCCCAAGGAAGAACTTGATACTTAATTCGTTTGACCATAAGTTGATTGGGAAATAGAAAATACCACAAGGGGACAAACTGATGTATTATCTGGAAAGATCAGAAGTATGGAGGTCTTCAAAGTAGATTATGAGAATTGAAAGTGGGGCATTGAAGCAAAACAGAAAGTAAAAGACAAGGGAATTACCAGATAGAAATATATTGAAGCAAAATTAAAATATTCAGAAACATACCTTCCAGGGACTGGAATCTGCTCCCATTCCGAGCAATTGACCTTTTTAACATGGATCCTTAAAATGTTTTTAAGTCCCCTAAGCCAGATAAGTTTTTCAAAAAATGTAGTAAATACAAGCCATCAACGCAGTGGAATATCGTTCTACATCAATTTCAAATCAATTTAAACGGGAAAAGAATACGTACAACACATACGCTAAATTTAACTATTACATGTTCAATTCCTGTTATTTTATAAAGGGAAAGCATATACGTACACTGCAATCAAATCAAACGTATACTACAATCAAATCAAAGTCAAATTATAATTGATGATAAATTATTTACTTCGGCAGGTAACAAACCAAGAGGCTGAACAACCATCAGAAGATAACAAATTGCTTCAACCAAAAGATATCTAACCTTAAACTTGGATCACTTGAGCAAGGCGTGAAGAACCAGCCTTGTGTGCAACTATAACTAGAATAGATCAGCTGCAATGACAGAAGGATTCAGTTAGAAGATTTGTAGCAAACAAACAAATTAATTAAGTACACTTAATGATACCTATTTTCCTCATGGTAAAATACATTTACATCAACAGAAATCTACAATGCTATTTGTTATGAAGAATGAATGCAGAAGAAAAAGTACATAAACTATTTCTTCAGTGTCAAGTAGCACATAACGAAGTTATTTCACCAGATATCAAATAGTAAAGAAAGTGGACCTTATTCGTGATTGGTCCTTGTGCAAGGTAAGGTTTTTCATTTCGCAAATGATGAAATCCATAAGCAACCTGTGCATCCATTCCTGTATTAAAATCCAAAATAAGGAGGTTGGCATAGAAGGATTAATATGTAATCCCAGTTAGCTTCAAATAACGCTAATGGGTGAGCAGTACGATGTTACAATTTTCAAGTCAAAATCCGCATATGGAGTATACAAACCAGCTGTTTTACAAGTGAAGGTTTAGACAAACATACCTATGCTAAAATAATTATAAAAAACTGCTTCATAGCAAGTTGTTTTCTCAGGCAACGCCCCCTCAACTTCCAAACCCTGAAATCCAAATTAGTTTCACCAGTTTTAAGTAAAATATTTCACTGTAACTAGAACAAAACAGACTCTGAATGACAAAAGCAGTGTATCAAAGGTTGCAAAAGAAAAGGAGGGAGTAAATATATTCTTATCAACAGTCAAAAGTTACAGTTTCCACAAGACTTAACTTCCCCTAAAGTACTGTTTTGAAATATAAGCATAATAAAATCCAATATCAGCTAGCCTCTAAACAACGACTACTAAGGTTTAAAAAAAATAATGCAAGTAAAAGTGCCAACAAATTATACCTGGCATGTGCAATAATGAATGTATTATGAAGTCAAGTGCAGGGTAATATACCATGCAGAGAAGCTTCTGAGAGAGAATCCTAACTTAAAAGTAAAAAAAAAAAAAAAATAATAATAATAATAATAATAATAAAACTATAAAAAATCGGTGCTATCATCTATCTTGAGGCCTGACCAATATCAGAATAAGACATTTCACAAAAGAAAGCAAACTTTTCATAGAAGACAGCAACAACACAGAATAGATATTCGCAAGTAACTAACAATGCACTTTCATTATGTAACTGAATCATTTACAAGGTAAAATTCACTGGAACAAAGAGCTAACTGATAATAAAATAACTAAAATATAAACAGACTGAATCCACAACCTCATCAAGAGCACACTCTTCTGCAAGCTTTAAAGAATGGGGAGGATCCACAACTTCTCCAGCTGGCATTGACAACATAAGATTCCAACTGCATCATCAAAATGAATATTTACAGAACTATTATCTGTCAGACAGCAAGCTTAGCCTTCTACCACAAGCAGGTAGTTATAAGTTTATAAAAAGCAAAATTTTATCTCGTTAAAATAAAAATAAAAATAAAAAAAAGACACAGACATGCAAACAAAAATTTATTAATTGTTGTTGTTTGATTAAAAAAATGTCAACTTTCTGTCAATTATGACAATGTAGGATTAGTAATAATCACAACCAGAAAATATAGAAAGAGAACCGGGATGGAGACATGGATTGTCTTTAATGGAACATCGCCATTTTGAAATCCAGAACGGTTCAAGAAGATAATAAGAGAGAGCAAAGTCAGGGTTGAAGAGTGGTAACTAAACAATTCGAAGTTCATTAAAAGTGGCTAGCAAATTACCCTTAGCCAACTATAATAGACAGAAAGCAATAATTGAACCTTTGGACTCTGATCATGGTTAAAAAGATTATACTTAATTAAGTTAAAGAGACAACATGGTAAAAAAAAATAAAAAATAAAAATAAAAAAAATAACAGTGTCACCAAATAGAGAGCATATCAGTTATTACAGCTCAATAAATAAGAAAAAGAATGTTTACCTATCCAAACGGCAAATTTCACCTGTTGTGGCCCTGTGGAGTGATCTCTTGATGGCTGATTTCCAGGCAAAAGGGAAAGAACCACCCTGTCAAAAAATTCAAACTCTAAACAAGGCTAGGCAACACTTTAGTAATTCTATGTTCAAACCAGAAGAGAACTCACCCAGCCAAAACTCCTAGATAGATCATTTCCCGTACCAAGTGGAATGATTCCTACAGGAGGAACTGGCTCCTGACCCTGTTTGTGAAGTGTTCCAAGACACCCTAGTACCCAACCAACCGAACCATCACCGCCTGCAACCTGCCCAAGCATCCAAGTATTTTCCACATCACATTTTAATGTCTTTGGTCATACAACTAACAGGGCAATCTTCAAAAAAATAAAATAATAACAGCTGTTATTGTAACAAACTCTATAGTTATCTATAATAGTCAAAAATGCTTCCACTAATAGTCATACCATAACTTTCATCCTTTCACGGCACTCTTTAGCACAGGAGTCACCTAGTCGAGCCAACGCTTCAAGGCAACCAAGTCCATACCAGACAAATTCATGAGGCTTCACATCTGATAGGTCAAAAACCTGCATTGAATTAACTCCCAATTCAAGAACACTTTTAAACAATCCAAAACCAAAAAATTTTGTCCTTACAAGACAGACAAAAGGTTTAGGGGAAAAAAATAAAGAATTCCAAACTGCAAAGAAAACGCAAACATATTCCACAGTCCACATTACATAAGCATGCCATGGACAACTAAAGTTTGTGTCCTGGGCTTAAAGAGTTAGGAATATCCTGGGTTATGCCTAGAAGCTGTAAGGAAGTTTTAAAGTGCTCTATTCTGTCCAGTTTCAGTTATAGGGGCAGAATTTTGTGGAAGACTGCTACGTTAGCAATATTCTGGGGGATTTGGTAGGAGAGAAACCATAGAATGTTTTAGGATAAGTTAGAAGATAGCTTCCTTGTGTGGGATAAGATCAAGCATTGGGTTTCTTTGTGGGTTTATAGACATAAAGAATTTGGACATCCGATGTTTTCGGCTCTTGTTTGGAGTTGGGCTTCTTTTTCTACTCCTCCTCCTCTGTTTTCTTTTTGTAGGTTGGTGAGGAAGCCTTTTCCTCCAACTTTGTATTACTTACAATTTCACCATTAACACAATCATTTTGTTTCTTGTTCAAAAGAAAGCAAATAAAGTTCATGTCTTTGCCATATGATAGAGCGCATAGGCTCACTAGCTTTATAAATAAACCAACATTCTTAAAGCGTTGACCTCGATCATACAAGATTTCAGTTAAAGAAAGGAAAGAAGACCCAGAAACTAAAAAAATGCAAGACTCTTAAAATCCAGTTTGGTATTGCTTTTGGAGGCCCCAAAAGTTCTTTTGCACATTCCACCTTGCAAGGAGTGTGTTTGATGAAAAAATCTAAAACTACTTGAACAGCGTTCATGCGTCTACTCTCCTATCGTTATAAATAAAAGTAGAACTCTTTCAAAGACAGGCAATCCCGAACTTAAAGTTCCGTACTCTTAATAACAAAAGCATGATGAAATCATTGCCATAAACTAAGGCACCTGCTGTAACCCCTAAAGTGATCTTTTGTTACAATATCTTCTCTCACAAAATTTGAATTTCTGTTCAAATCTATAAACCAGGGGGGCCTAGTTTGCAGTTCTTGTGTCCAAACTAATCAACCAGAAAATCATCTAAATAGGTACTGAAACAGTCCACTCTCTTGTCCATCAAGTTCCAACTAATGAACAATCCCATGTTAATTGGAACCAGCAAATCTCCCAATCAAAAGTACAGAAGAACAAGCATGAATCACAGATTCATGTGCATGCATGCATAAGCACATAAACAGAAAAACCGACTCTTTTTTAAATATGAAATTGCTTCATAAGACCAAACAATTCTCCAATAATTCAGTAACAAATAACGACAGAAAGATATAAAATCGACAAAATTAAATTATATTATATTCAAAAAAATATTAAAAATAAAATAAAACCTGTTCTTCGCCCATCAACTGCTTAAGCCTTTCCTTGAGCATTGGCCCGTGCCTCCCTCCACTCTTGGAATTGATGAAGACAACCATGGGCGACTCCGGCGAGACCTTGTCCTCCTCGCTGTCGCCATCGCCCGCGGCGGCGCCGTTTCCGAGGCGGCTCTCGCGGGCGCTGGTGTCCTTCAACCGGATGGAGTCGCGCATGGCGAGGCGCAAGTACCGAGGCATCAAGAGCTTCCGCCTCAACTCCTCCTTGTCGATCCTCATGCCCGACAGCCCGCATCCCCGGAGCGAATCTATCATCGACGACCTCGCCGCGATCCGCGTCTGATTCTCGCCGGCCTTCGACGGCGAGCTCATCGCTCTCTCTCTCTTCCTCGTTCTCTCTTTTGAACTTTTTTTTTCAAAAGAGTTTGAATTTCGCAATAAACAGAACAACAAGAAGACGAGCACAATGTAAAAACTCTCAAAATGCAAATATCATCATTTTATATAAATCCCCCAATAGGTAAATTAATAAACAATATTATCTTCTCTTTCACACACACGCATACACATATACACAACACCTATATATATATAGAAATACACAGCTGATCTACTTGAAGGTTCTTTTAGAGAGAAAGTAGACGGTTGAATTTGAAGGTTTTTAGAGAGAGAAAGTAGAAGGAAGAGGGGTTGGGGGATAGGAAAGTGATGGTGTAGCATTGGCTCTATATTTATTGCAATTTATTTTTTTCTATAAAAATTTTAATTTTTTTTATTGCGTTTAATTTTTAAAGATTTAAACAATAGTTAAAATTATTTTATTATAATATTTTTTTTATAAAAATTTAAATTTTTTATTTAAATTTAGGAATCAAACAAACTCTTTTTAACTCTACTCTACGAACCAAAGGGAATATAGATATTCGGCTAGCAAAGGGAAAGGTCATTTTTATTATTCAAAGACCAAAAAAAAGTTTTTGTTTCCTAAAATGCCTTCATTGTATGTTTTATTTACGAAAAGACCTAAAGTGGTGGGTTTTGCAGGATCAACCGAATCAAATCCAACGAAGCACAGACATGTTAATCGGTATCTCAAAAAGTATATTTTTCTTTTTTAGACTTTCTTGTTCTTGTTGATTTGGAGCAAATGGGATTTGGAGTGTGATTAGCATAAAAGAATACGTGCAAATAGAGAAATGAATACACATTGTATGTATAATTGCATATATTTTTCTATTTTCATAATAGAAACTTCTAACCACAAATCTGAACCAAGATTGTCTTTTTGATATCAAATTTTAGAGAAAGAAGGAAGTACGCCATTGAAGAGGTAAAAAGTAAGAGTTTAGATCTATTGTCTATTTTCTTGTCTCGTTGATTGACCCCCGGTATTATTTTGGTAATTCATTTAATTTTTAAGATAGTTTAAGTTTTTAATATATAGATAAATTATTAAATTTAAATAATACAGCAAAATAAGATTGGGTGGAGAGTCAATATGATAGAAAATTTGAGAAGAAAATTTGGACTAAAAAAGTACAAGAATTTTAACCTATAATAAAAAATTTAAATATTGTTGAGTTTTATACTGTCTAATTTTTAATTAGTTTAGTTAAGTTTTTTGTTAAATTTGCATTTTTTTCCTTTTAGGATCTTGTCATAAGATAAGAACAAACATCTTACCAACATTGTGTTATTCTAAACTGTCGGATCAAATTAAAATGCTATTTTTTTTTTTTTTGAAACAATGCAGAACTTGATGAATTATTGCTGTTATCCTTTTTATTTTTATTTATATGATCTAAACCTGAGCTTCATAAATAATAGCACCCATACATAAAGCCTCACCATAGATGTTGTCAAATAACGCGACCAACCTTAGATAATGATGTCTTAACAACACTTTAGGTTGATACAATTTACAAATTTTCATGTAAATCCCCCAACTCCCAAACTCTTTAATGCTAGAGTAAATTTTTTTTTTTTTAATGACTAACCAGCGTGCACTTTTTCAACTTTCGTCTACTTGACATTTTGACCTCTAAATTATTTTAGTAAAAAATTCAACCCTAAACAAATTATTTATTGAGGCTTTAACATTGAGTCAAAGAAAATAATACGGGAGATAAAATGCCAATAAAATAATAATAAAAGATTTTTAGTGTCTCATTAAATAATTCCGGACTATATGAGTTAAACAAATTTAAGAAAAATTAATGCCAACAACCCTTTTTTTTTTTTTTTTTTACAAATGCGTTCGGATGGGATTCATTATGTCTTGATGATGTCATGTTAGCTAACTATGTACTAAAGATGTAGACAATGACATTGAAAATATAACTAGATATAGACAGAAATATTAGCGTCACCTATGTATAATGTAACTAGTGGAAATAATGACAATGTCTCTAGTAATCCCACTTTCAGTCACAAACAAAATTGTACATTATTTGTCTACATATGTACGTGACTATAGCTAGAAGGGAGGTTAAATGAACAGCTAGCTCAGCCAACTTGATGTCAACTTTCCACTTTAATTTCTTGTCCAACAATATCTCCACTAATTAGAGGTTTTGCAAAATCAGGAGGCTAATCTGCAATTGCACACAGAAAAATGCTGGTACTTGCAAAATTGCATGGAAACAAGGTTGATTGCCTTTTACTCCAAAATTCTTTCATCTTTTTTGTTTTAAAGGTGCACATTTTCTTCATCTAAACTTGCTAAACAAAAACAGCATAAGTTGCTACCCTTTTAGCTAAAAAAAAATGGCCATTAGGTAACATTTTAAAAATGTTTTCTTACATTTCCAAAAATGTACCAATTGAAAATGGTTTTGAAATAGCGTTTGCTTCTAGCTTTCATTAAAAAAAACAAAAAATGAAAAAAAAAATTCACTATCTGGTACCATTTTGAAATGGTCTTGCATGTTTTCAAAGACACTTTGAAAATAATATTGATCTAAAAAGAATTAAAAAAAAAAACGGTTTTTATTTTCATAGTACAGAAGTTGCTTTCCCTTCTTTATTTCCATTTTTTGGACTTAGACGTTTAAAATATACTTTTATGTTTAAGATATACTTTTATAAACATAACCAAATTACACAGTTTTACTTTTTTTTTCTTGTACTCAAAACAAATTTCTCAAAAAAAAATTCAAAAACAATTTTATTAATGGTTCCAATACTTATTAATATTCACATATTTTCGGCCAAAAAAAATGGGAATTGTACAGTCAGGCACGCTATCACTACGTGTTTTTAATTGTTATACAGTATTATATATCGTATCAAATTATAACAAGTATAGCAACTTTTTAGCGAAACTTTATTAAAAAAAAAAATTTACGACAATTCTAAATTATAGTAATATACTATGGGTAAGGTATCTTTTCATCCTCTAACGTAAAATTATGTTATGAAATATCTATAAAGATTCCTCAACTAAAGTTCTACTAGAGGTAGCAATATGTGTTAACTAGTCACATTCATATTAACCTTTTTATATTAATCGTGTATGAAAATATCAAGACGAGCATTGTTCCATTTATTAAAAAATTAAAAACTGTATTACATGTTTATTACACAGGTCGACTCGACTAACCTGCATAATCCATTTTAAAGTAGGATGATGTTTATGTAATCGACATAATTAGGACCCATGTAATAGGACTATTACAACTTTAACATGTTGGTTGATATTACATTTTCTTCCAAAAAAGGAAGTTGAATCACTAAAAAATTATGAAATTTGTGTTTGTAATTCATGTGAACTTTTGGGTCAATTCTTGTGAGATTGATCAACCTAAACCCAACACATTTAGGCCTCCTTTGGTTCATAGTTTTAACCACAACTTGAATAATTTGTTATAGTATTTTCTCTCACGAAAATTTAAATTTTCATTCAAATTTTCTATTCAAATCTATAAACCAAACAGACTCTTATTAATTATAGTAATCCGAATATAATCCAAATCTAAACACGTATGTATATGGGGGCCATTTGTTTCATTGTTCTATGAGTTTCGAAGACAAATTCTGATGCGAGTAGGCTTTTAGGACAAAAAGTTACAAACACATTTCAAACCATGATTTGATAGTTTAAACTCAAATTATTTCCTTTAAATTCAAGAATATCACTCGTTGCTTTCAAAATTTTGAACTGGGTTTTTCTTATCACACTAGGGATCCCTTCCAAATTGATTCCCCACTACAAATCCAATGGCAGCTTCGTAGTTTTTCTGCAAAACATATGGGCAATTCTATAAATGTGGCCAAAATAATATTAAACTAATTAGACGGCCAAAACGCGTGTGGACCCACGCGGATGACGAATAATGGGCCTCTGGTTTTACAAATCGACCGCAAGCGTGTGTAATACGCGGGAAAGAATTTTCCAATAAAAAAATTCCAAGAACCGTCTCTGGCGTGTCCTTTGTTTCAATCTAGAAAAGTTTGACCCTACATATGTTTTTGCTTAAGTCAAGCATAGCTCATCCACGGCATTACTTGTCAACAATGGCACAAAGTTCCTCCAGAAAACGTTATAGAAAAGGCTTAAACATTCTATTCCCAAACAAGTCAGTGAAGCCTTTACTTATTAATTAAGTTTATTATTGACATCATTCTGTTCATTATTTCAAAAACTATATGCAAGCTTCTGAGAAAAAAAAAAACTATATGAGAGCATTTTTTTTAGGGAAAGAAAAAATGGAGCTTTAACATTAGATCTAAGCAAATAAAAAAAATTGAAATCGATAAGATTGAAGGAGTTTAGTAGACAATTTGTCATAGCAAGAAGTTGAAGGGTAAATTACCAAAAACGTAAGATATAATTATCACGATTAGAGTCCAAGGTTAACTAAAATTAAATTTCATGGGTTAATTACCGCAATTAAAAATTTAAAGGGTAGTTTTGTCATCAAGTTTAACGAGATTATTAATTCGGATGCAAAGCAAAGGTTTAATATAAGTTCAAAACAAAGTTCATTATTGAAAAATTAAATGTTAGCGGGTAATTTTCTAAACCACAATGTGAAGGTTTAAAAAGTTCCGAAAGTTTAAATAAAATTATTAATTATAAAAATTGAATGTTTAGGTGGTGATTTTCCAAACCACCAAAAAAAAAATCCTAAAATTTCTTTTTATTCCTCTTTTTTTTCAGCGTACATAAAATACAGAATGCAATATATTTGGAGAAAAGAAACGAAAAACTTTGAAATGTTGTAGTAATAAATCCGACAATTTTACCATGCATGTATTTAGCGTGCCAGGCGACAAATACCTATACGACTTTCCTGCTCCTTGAGAGGGAGAGAGAGAAGCACTCCTTGGATTTTGTTTGGTAGAAATATAAATCCCATGACAACTATATATATCTAGTGCTAGCGGCACGCATTTATAGTTATGATTTCATTAATGAATTAGGTATTAGAGCTACCGCCAAAGTAGTACCAATTAATTCAACAAACAATATATATATATATATATATATATATTAATGACCTTTTAAACCGTTATAATAAAATTAAATAGTTAATAAAACAGATTTAGGTAGAATAATAATGATAAATTTGACTATACAATTAATAAAATATATATTAGAAAAGAGAAACCTAATTACAAAAAATTGACAAAAATTAATAGCATAAAAATGAATTATGCCATAAAAAATTCTACCAGACTAACAGTAAAACTGCACCCACTTTAATTCTCCACCCTACCAACGATCCTTGCATATAAAATATTCCAACAGTTAGATTTGTTACATTAACGATCACAATGTATAACAGAAGAAGTATTAAATAAGTTTATTTTTTTTTTGTTTTTGTATTAATTAAAACTCGGGTCGTATGACTTGTGGGGTCATTTTTCTTATGATATGCTTTGTTAATGACACTGACGGGTCACCTAGAATTATATCATATTCAGCGCGAATGACGAGTACGGATAGGAATGAAAAACTGATTTTCGCATTCAACTGCCAACCATACCGAAAGATGCTGTAATGATTCTCATCGTTTTCTCTTTTCGTTTTCCGTTTTTCTTAATTAATTTTAAATTAATTACAAAATTTGCCCTTGGAACTAGAGCTTTTATAATTCTTTATCCCTTCGACTTAAAAACATAATATTCATTCTTTGTAAAGCATGAACTATTAAAAAAAAAATGATATTTTTGTTATAATTTTAACAGCAAATTAACAAATAATTTAAAATTAAAAATATTTTGATAATCCTAGTTATAAAAACAACAAAAAAAATTAAAACTATAATAAGATAGTCTTTATTGATGATTAAAAACAAAAAGACAATTAAAAACATATTACTATCTGGATCCTTTTTTTTTATATATTGAAATTTTCTTTAAAATTTTTTTCACACTCAAAAAATACTTTGAAATTTTAGAAGTTATAAATACCAATAAAAACTTCAAAATATGAATGAAATTTTATCAATATTCTCAGAGTTTTTTTCTTTGAAAATTTTGTATCATAGTTTTTGTTATATAGAATATATTTGTATTATATTCTTTTTTATTTCACTAATTTATATACTTTTAAAATTTCAAAATATTTTTAATGTGAAAAAAAACAAAATTTTAAAGAAAATTTTGGTATATTAAAAAAGGAAGATTCTAATAGTATAATAGTTTTAATTAATTTTTTTTATTTTAATAATCAATAAAGACTATATTTATTATAATTTTAATTTTTTATGATTATTTTTATTATTAAGATTACTAAAATGCCCCTAACTTTATAATCATTTGTCCATTTTTCATTAAAATTCTACCAGAATGACCATTTTTGTAGTCCATACTTCAAAAGGAAAGGATGTTACGTTTTGAAGTTTTAAGGGTAAAATATTACAAAAACTATAATTTAAGGAAAATTTTTATAATTAATCCTTTCTTTTTTGCCTACCCCGTATTCTGGAATTTGTTAAGTCATTAAATTTTGAATTAATTTTGATGTCCCATCCGGTTTCACTATTGTTTTTTCAAGGTGTTTCTATATACTCACACACCTCATTTAACTATTATTAACACACTCATTTAAATCAATTTTTTATTACAAAAAAAATGAAATTTTAACACTTATTTAAAAAAATGTTACAAAAATTCTTGTTTAAAATGACAAAAAAGGAAATTAAATTTTATTTTCAAAAGTAGAAACTAATGATATGTCTTTTTTTTTCCTCCTTACAACATCCTCGTGTCTTATCTTCAAATAAGAACTGCCGAATGAATAAACTCTTCCCATATTAAAATAAGAAAATTTGCCACACTTTTAAAAAAATATTTATTTATGCCATACTTAAAAAAAATATGGTGCCATATGACCACTCATATTATATTTTTAAGTTGTGCTCCATTAAACATATTTATATATTTAAGAGTAAGTTATAAAATATAGTATTCACAAAAATTTATGACTAAATTTTAGTGTTGCACCCCAAACTATTTATTTTTTGCATAATGCACCTTAAACTTTTAATCTTGACAAAATATAACCTAAATTTTGAAATCATTAACAATTAAAGTCCAATAGCTAGCAAGCGTTACAAACATGGACAATTTTGGTTAGAAAATTGACATGTGAGTTTTCTTAAATATAGAATTCATCATTTTAAGAAAAAAATGAAGCTCACTATGTGAAAAAAGTACTTAACAAAATTAAAAGTAGCTATTGGATTTCAATTGTTAATAATTTCAAAGTTCATGATGCGTTGTGTTAAGATTAAAAGTTCAGGGTCCAGTTATACAAAAAGTAAATAGTTTAAAGTGCAATAGTATAATTTTACTCAAAATTTACCTATTGAATCGATAGCAAAACGCTAATTCTTATCCTTCAATGACTATTCTAAAAAGTTGTACAAAGGTATGATAAATTTTCTTTACTATTTGCTACAATTGTTCTTTCTCGTTTTTTTTTTTTCTTTCTTTTCCATGTTCACGTGCTTGTGTTCTTTCTTTGGTTGTAGAACGGTTTGAGTTTAGTTTCTCTGCTATACCATTCAACAGACATTGAGACGCTCTGTCGTTCTTTGTGATATATATGCATTAGTATGTCTATTAGATGTTTGTTTTACGGAGGGGTTTTTTTTTTTTTTTTTTTTTTTTGCTATTTGTGTTTATTATGTTTTTTTCCTGAATTTTTCTTTGCCGTTTTTATTTTGAGTTAATGTTTTTTAATAGTTAATATCTCTATTTTGAGTTAATGTTTTTAAATAGTAAATATGTTTACAAAAGTGTAATTAGTAAATACATATGATAGTAAATACTTCTAAAACATGTAATACTAAGTTTTTTTTTTTTTTTTGTTTACAAATCCCCTTTGTGTATGAAAAAAAGAATGTTTCATGCCCAAGGCTCAACCAAAAAATTTAAAAAAAAAATTGAGAGAGTAATAAGAATTTCAAAACAACAAAAAAATACAGTGGACATGAAAAGAAAAATAAAAATATAATGGTTGACAAGAAATAATGTTATGAAAATATTTCGAGTAATTTTGGAACTATAAGGATATATGATATGTAAATTTAATTATTTCAAAACTACGAAAGGTGTGTACTAAGGATGAGATTTGGAGACTTAAGAGGGGTGTTCTAATAAAACCATCTTTTTTTATTGTGGGCTCACATAAGAACCATATTAGAATAAAAATATTATTAAAACTTTAAAAAATCTAAAAAAAAAAATTGCTGGTAAATATTCTAGATATGCAAATTAGACTTGGGCCAAACTAGACCACCCTAACCCATCATTTGGGAACCCATCTCAAGCTAGCCTAGCTTATTCTTTGGTCAAGCCTAGCTTGTCCCAACCTACAATTCAAATCAAGATAAGGATTGCGTTAGGCCTAAAATGTGCCACTATATTTAGGCTTGACAAAAACTCATTTTAGCAAATTAATATGTAGGAAAATGAGGGGAATAGGCTAAATCTTTTGTGGAATAAAAATTAATAGACCAACGTCTAGATATTGTTACAAAATAGGACATTTGAATGTAAATCATGATTTACCATAAAGCTAAATTACAAAAAAATATCCCTAGTTGTTTCTACACCCCATGTGCTAATATTTACCACACCCGATAAAGACTTTTTAGATATTAAAAAATAATCTTTTTGTCAAATGCTAAATCTCTTTTTTGATTAATGTAATTGCTTAATGTTTCATAAAAAATATAATTAATTAATTAATTTGTTGTTTAATATTTTACCCCTAAAAATCAAGTTTGCCTCAATTTTAAACCCTAGATTTTATGACTTTACAGCCACGCATCCGCTTTTCATGCCGCTGCCCTTGCAACCTGATCTAAATTTTCATGAAAAAGCTTTGGTTTCTCGGCAACAGATGACAATCTATCGCGACGCTTCATTAATTGGCAAGGTCTTTTGCTTCCTGTTGTGACAAAGTATGGTTTTTTGGAGAGGTTTCTTAGTTTCCGCCACAATGAATGTGTGGTTTCTCGGTCATGTTTCTTCCGTCATGATGAAGCTTTAATTCTCGTTGCCAAGTGATGATATTTTTAGGTCACCATCCATGCCTTGTGCAATCTTCGCCATCAATGGCCCTCGAGATGATGATGATGATGATGGAGATGTGGAAACTGCAGATAAAGAGAGAGATCAGGGAGAGAGACTCGGGGAGTGAGTTTGGGAGGAGGAGAGAGAGAGAGTCAAGAGAAGGGAGAAAGATAGACGTGAGTTAAGACAGATGTTTGTATGAGGAAAAACAAAGAAAGTGAATCATATAAGGGTGAAAAAGTAAGATCAATATTTTCAGAATTATAATTGGCTTATTATTTTTTAATGTTGGTAACTAAGCTATGTGCTTTTAAAAGTTTCAAGATTTGGCCTATCTATTCTAATTTTCTTATTTTTCTCATTTAATTTTTTATAATGAACATCAAATAATAATATAAAAAAAAAGTTTGTTCATTTACATACATTAATGTGAACATTTATATTCTAAATCAATACAAAGGAGAATTGAGAGGAACAATCCAACAATAGATGTACACTATTAAATGTATTCTAAATCAATACAAGGGAGAATTGATAGGAACAATCCAACAATAGATGTACACTATTAAATGGGATACTATAATTAAATTTTGACTTAAAAAGGGAGGATTGATGGGAGCAATCTGTTAGAAAACGAGTGCGCAATAGAATTTAAAAAAAATTTAAATCAAAGTATTTTTCAAAACATAAGTTTAACACGCTATATATATAAATTAATGATAAATCTTAGTAACTTATATATGCCGAAGAACACCAACAATCAGTGAAGATAAGAATGTCCAAAAGAGCTTCAACCAACTAGTTTTCTTTGCTGTTCTCTATCTACAATCAGAGTGTGAGAGGGCACACCTTGTACAACCAATTGAGAAGACCTAGAGCCAAGGTTCTTAATTGTAACGATAACTCTCAGGGAGTTTCAGAGTTCTTCAAACTAGAGTACTCACTCTATACTTATCAACTAATTAGAATAACTAAGAAAATTCACCTCCTATTTATAAAGGTCGGACCTGGAGTTAGTTATTATTAGATAAGGCCTCAAAAATTTGAATCTAGATCAACTTCTAATAAAAATCGTGTCTAAAACGTGTAATCAGATTATCGTTAGATTGACAATCCGAACCTGTCGAACTTACTCCATCTGCAGGCTAAACTAGCAGATTGACCTGTCGAACTTATGATAATATGATCCTTGAGAATCTTTTACTTCCCACTTGAGATTCTTTAGATAAAGCCTTAGTTTTAATTCAAATAACATAATAGAAAAGTAATCTGAACAAAACAATCATATCTAGATAATCTTATAGAAAATAAAATAAAATATTATCTCAATAATTTAACATGTTTATCTTGAATTAGTTTACAAAATTAATTTAATCAAAAAACAGACATGAATTATTAAATCTGATCCTATCAAATTTCAGTCAATCTAATAATTTAACATAAGTCATCAATTGTAGGAAAAGCATGCTGTATCATTACAGGATTTATTATGAGCTAGCAAATGGGACCTGATGGACTTATATAATTTAAGCTCCAATAATTATAAAAAACAATATCCCAAATACATATATTATAATTATCAACTCTAACGGTACTCTACTAAAAGCTTATAGTTGTACTCTCGAACTATAAAAAATTACGAAGCTCTATGTAAGCTAAGCGTCTATGACATATCATAATGTGTCATATCCCCATAGGATATTCATAATCGGCTTAAGGATGAATTTCGTTTTACCTTATTGATTATTTTTATCTTATGTTTCATTATCTCACCATTGGAAAACTTACCATCCAACGACAGTATACCATTCGGTAACACCTATGCATCCAAATAGTTAAGCGCTCCAGTCTTCCAATTATAGGATATCCCATATAAGAGAGTATCATTAACTCTACAACAGAAGCTATGGATTCCATATATATAAATAACAGGTCTACGCAATCAAAAGTCATGTATCTAATGTACCGATATGCGTACCATCATAAACTCAAGATATCACCCCTTGGTACATCAAGAGACATAAGTCAAGAGTAGGAGCCCATTAGTCATTTTAAGATTAAGATACAACATATATGATTGTCTAAAGTTAATTGATTTAAACAAATGGAATAATTAATCCAAATTAATTCCACTTTATGTCCTGATCTAATACATCATCACTTATGACAATGTACCAATATTTTTACTCACGAAGTCCCGCTCTGATGACCAAGACAAGCTATCTCCTTTTAAGGATATAGACAACGTAACAATCTTAGCGTGAGTAATGCACCCAACTTTATTTACTTGATTACAGATCTTTTGATTTAGACCATCACCTTTAAGATTCATGTCTTCCGCATAATCTGTCTGTCATATACATGATTCTTAAAGGTTTGGACCGATAGTCTTAAACCTTTGTTTGCTTATGAAACACCCGTTATTTTAACGGTATAACTTTTGTAAAATCATATGAATAAAATGTCACTTTAGTATTTTTGCTAAGTCTCTGTAGTAAATATTTAAAACCTACCTATCACTCACTTCTACCAACCTTGTCCCACTACATTAATACTCAATTAAATAGCATCCTTATCATTTGGAGACATAGAATTAATTCACCTCAACTACCAGAAGACATCGATATATTTTCTTAACCACCTTTTTAATGCTTCCTTCATCTTCTTCCACAACTTGTCCCAATTGCCCCCTCAATTATGTTGACATTATTTGCTAAAAGTCTCCATGGGAGACATGATAATATTTTCTTTTAATGCTCATTTAATTTTCTTCCGCTTCTCAATTATTTTTATGCCTATTTATTCAACCATCACTACTATCTTCTCTAGTTTCTCATTCTCTCATTTCTTACTTCAATTTCTAACTAAAGACACAAGGCATAAAGCTTTATTTGCAACCACGACAACTATAATTCCTAGCCACGTTTGAAGTAGTTTTGGAGTCAATTTAAGCTTAATTTTTAACTCAAACTTTGGTGTTTTTCAAAGGAGTTTTGAGGTAGGTTTTCTTTAATTCAAATTTGGTTTTTAGTATATGTTTTCTCCATGCAAATTTCTAATTAGGTTAACATGCATATTTGAACATTTATGAACAATATTACAAACATGCTACGAATGTTTAAAACTGGTTTTCATAACTTTAAGATTGATGTTTTTAAGGTTTTAAGCTTGAAAAGCAAACTTAAGCATGTTTTCCTCATTATTTGCAAGAAAGGCTAGAGATATGGTTTGATAAAGATTTTGGTATAAAACTCATGAGAATATGTTTATTATGATTATATAATGCATGCTACATATTTTAGAATGATTTTGAGACTTTGAACAAGGATAATATGCTTTGAGTTAAAGAAAAACTTAATATTCCATAAACCTTGTATTATCTTTATGAACAGTAGCTCTTTCTTGAAATTGTGGGATTAGATAAAAATGAATTTTGTAAATTGGTTTGCATATTTTAAAAGTAGACATCTTAAGCTTTCCAACGAGCTATCATGAGCCTAAATCGGAGTTATATTTTATTTTCTACAAATTTTTTAATTCTCGGATTGAAAACTAGTAAACCTACCAGTGGCAGTATACCACCCGTCTACCTTAAGTAAACCACCCATTAACCCATGTGCTAATTGTAGATAATGAACCTAACTTTACTCATCTTCTAATTCCTGAATGTCTTGCAACCTTTCCAAAACCATTCTAAGTAATTCATGAATCTTATTAGAGACTGAAATCTATAGATTTACACTTAATTTATTTATGGATGTGGTTACATGTTGTGTTTTAGTTTTAATTGTCCTTATGCACACCTTATGATCAAGGGTGTGTGGAGCTTACGTTAATTAAATTCGGAGATTAAAAGATTGTTGAGAAGCTTAGAAGGTAGGGATTCTATTACTCATCTTTTGTGAGGTTTTTATGGAATTTAAATTGATTGTTTTACCACAAGCTATATGTATCTATGTTGAACTGCTATTATATAAGAATCATATATAAAACTATGATATGGACTCGCCCTGTATTGAACAGCGAGGAACATAATGAATTAATATATGTTGTTATAAATTTAGAAGCATGGTTAGGAAAACTGGTTCTATAAAGGATATTTGTATATAAAGAAATGGTGAATGTGAAGAGGGCGGCGGTTACGTCCTTAGTTACGAATACCCTAAAAGGTAAAATAGGGGGAAGGTGATGACGCTTCCTTGGGTCGAAAGTCTCAGAACGCATTGTACAGCAATCGACTTGGTGAGGACTCGGGGCTTGATGTCCCCTCATCGGAATACCCTCGGAATGTTTGGAGGGTGGCCAAGCACGCCCATTTGGGTTTCGATAAGTTGAGTAATACTTTATGTAATGTGGATACCTAGGAATAATGATGAATGAGAATATTGTATATATGTATATGTATGAAACTTGGTAATGATTGACTATGGTATCAACAGAATATGATCATAATAAATCTCATAATTTGGATAATGATAAAAACTAACTAACCATGCAGGTTTAATGTGGTAAGAATAAAACCTTAAAGTGAGTAATGGTTTTCCCTACAAAGCATGTTGTCGCTCTTTCCTTGATATGTTCATTTTTTCAGGACTCACTAAGTGTGAGGTGGCTACAAGAAAAATAGTTGGAGAAGCTAGGTAGCTATATTACGTTGGGATGACTTTGAATGCAAAGAATGATCTTCATGATAATGTAAGCATTCATTGTTACTTTCTGTGACTGTATTAACATTTTTTGAGGGATGGAAAAATAGTTGGAGAAGCTAGGTAGCTATATTACGTTGGGATGGCTTTGAATGCAAAGAATGATCTTCATGATAATGTAAGCATTTATTGTTATTTTCTGTGACTGTATTAAGATTTTTTGAGGGATGAAATGATGACGATGACAGTTGTATATTATTAAAATTTAAGGTGCTACATTAAACTGTGGTTTATTTATTTGTTTATGTTTTTATTTTAATTTGAGAGTTTTTATTTATGTCTCGGACAAATTACTTTGATGATTTATATTCACTTTCTAATCTTTATTTTATTTAATAAAAGCTGTTAAACCCCACTTAGGGGCGTTACAGCTTGTCATGCATTCAATAGATATTAATATAAAAAGGACAACATTTGGTATATGAACAATAAATGAACTCTTTATTGATAAAATGTCTTGAAAACCATATTACAACATTTTACTCCTTAAAAGCACCATGTCTAATACAAACCACAATTCCTATTCTTGATGGGACTTAGAAAATGCACATTTCTTAAAACTAAAATCAATCATTTTGTATTCATATTTCTCATTAAACTCCTTAATCAATGCAATTGTATGTTAAATATTATTTTAGTGCTTTTGTGTAAAAATATGTTTAAAATCATGCTTTTTAATATGTTTTTAAATATAATAATATATTCAGTTTTATGTGTTAAATAATTAATTAGCTTGAAATTAATTAAAACCATAATAATATGTGGTAATTTTATTTTATGTCTTCATGTGTTTTATAGTGTATTTTAAGTTTGTGAATATGTTTAATTACATTTTTAGTAATTTTTAAAAATATTTTCGAGTCTTAAAAATTATATCTATGTCAAGCCAAAAGGCCCAAAATTTTAGAATTTTGTAATTATTTTTAGTGTATTTTTGTGTGTTTTAATGTAAAATAAATATTTTTAAAATTATTGTAAATAGTATGTTTGTGAAATAATTAATTTTTTTTAATTCTTTATTTTTAGATTTGAAATCTAGTGAAAAAACAGGGCAAAACAGTACCAAAACAGGTAAAATCAGACAATAAATGATTCAAAAATAACAAATGTTTGAATTTAAATTAGAAAGGACACGTGTGTACAATCTGAACCGTCCAATCCTGCTGCCAAACGAGCCTCAACCTTCCGATCAGGATGCTTGTCAGTGCTGAAGTCAGCCGCCAGACAGCGTGGGTCCTGCGCACGTGGAGGGATCTTAGGTCTGTCTGATCTGTTGCGGTTGCTCCCACATGAAAATGCTTCCTCAGCTGTCAGACTTTTCTACGAGACCAATCCAACGGTCACTGCTTCAGGTTCTACTGGTCTTACGTTGTGCCTTAAATCCCAGCCGTTGACTGTGAGTTTGACACACTAGATGGCGCCAAACTCGGTACTGCCAGTTATTGCGAAGCAGAGGATAACGTATGAAATTTTAGATTCTTAGGGACCTGATCCGTGGAAAAAAAAAAAAAAGAAGGAAAAAATATTAAAAAAGCACTCAATTTGCGCAACTTGGAGCCGAAAATTTCAAAGAAATGAACAGTAAAAAATAATAAAAAATTATGTAATTGTACCTTTGAGTGCCCATAAATACGGGCTCTCAGCCCGTGGCACTCACTCCATTCCCTTTAGTAGTAATATATATATATATATATATATATATATATATATATATATATATATATTTAAATAAATAGTTAGTTTTTAGTTTTAGTTTTTAATATTTATTGGCTGTTTGGATTCACTTTTCCAGCTATAAATTTTTTCAGTTATAAATAGTATAAAGCTTTTATATGTTACAGTAACAATAAAACAATCACGACAGTGTAAAACTCTCATATACTACAATAAAAGTAGTTCTAACTAACGGTTCACACCACCCTTCTAAATACCTTATTAGTTTTTAGTTTATGTTTTGTAAAATAGTTTCTAGTTTATACTATAAAAATTATGCTTAATGATATTTATAATATTTTTATTTTGAAGATGTCTTTTTAATTTTTTTTAAGCCGAGGAGATAAGGAAATTATAGCAAAATTACCTTAAATATTTTTTTTTTAGTTTTTCTTAGTTTTTTAAGCAGTTATAATGCCAAAATTATTTTCTTAAAAAACTTAACATTTTAGTATTTTCTTAACTAGAATTTTTACAAAATTTTGGTTTTGATTTATCGTCAAGATAGGCAGGCGCAAATAATGTTTAGAATGACTTTGATTAGTCGTAGATAGAAAATGACATGGTAAATGCTTAACTTATTATTTTGTTTCTTATTTTAGATAAATTATACTGAAATCATGCTTGTTTATTAAGTTGAGTTTTTACTATATTATAAAATGAACTAACATGGAAAATGTTTAGTAATGTTTGATTTATTATCGACAGATAATGACATAATATAGTCTTTAACCATTTGATAATTAATTTAGAAAAATAAAATATAATTAAGTTAATTACCAGAATTGAACCTTTAATTCTGAGTGTTGTTATAATTATTGTTATTTTTCTTTCAACTAACACATTTATTGTTAAAGTTCAATTTTTTAAAATAGCTCCATTTCTTGGTCTTGAAATTTCAAAATTCACAAAAATTTGAAAATGAAAAAAGTGATGTAAAAATATGTAAATATTGTAAATAAATGTTTTAATAAATAAATTGGACTTAGCAATCACCTTGGGGTGGCAATTCGTATCAACGGGTCATGTTCGTATTAGATTGAGGGTCAATTTTTACAGAAACTAACCCGACAATAACAAGACCCGTGACACGAACATGTTGAGAATTCTTAAACCCAACACTACCTGTTTTGATATGATTAACACGAACAGCAACTCGTGCCAATTGTTCTTTATGTGAACTGTGAAACGCTAATGACCCACAACTTGCCAAAGACTCGTAACCCACCAAGAACTAGTAGTAACCCGCCAATGACCCGCATTTTTTCCAGCTTCAATTTACACTAATATAATGACATAAATAAAACAAATTTCCTCAAAAAATAAAATCAGTTCCATACTGCCACAACAACAAATAAAGTTCTGATATTTTAAAAACATACTACTACAAACGACTAATAAAGTTCTTAAGTTTTAAAAAGTCCAACAAAAATAATAAATCCAACAACATAACAAAGTCTCATATGATCAAGCTAAATCATCTTCCAATCTATAACGAACAATTCCGGTGACAATCTGCAGCTTTCCACCGGCATTCATTTGTCTCTTAGGAAGGAGGAACCAATAACCATCGTTTGATTAACATTTAAGTAGGTTTACAGCATCTATACACAGCCTTGATCAGTCATAGCTTGCGCGATGGTTAGGAAAGCAGAGATGACTGCTCCATGTTCCAGTGCCCTGTCAAGCAAGCAAACAAATCAAAGGAGAACAAGGAAAATTGTTCCTTTCGGGAGCGAGAAGATGTTTCTAGCAACTCTATGTAGATCTTTAGTTCCAAATTTGCTTAACCACTACATGGAAAATTGGCAAAATTTGAAAAAAGGCTTATAAATTACCTAACGCTAACAGCATAACTCTTTTCTGCAGGGTTGGAGAAAGTGTGGGCACGAAAATTAAAAAAGCCAAAAAAAAAAACCAAAAATAAATAAGCAACCAAGAATCTTAATTTTCTATGATTACGTTTAGCTGAAAATCCCCACGACTTGTGATAAAGTATAGTAGAGTCACCTGCAACTTTAGATTCAAAGTCCTCAGGTGACCGATTCATTGCGTTACCCTCATGGTTCAATTCAAGTTCTCCAGCAACGACCTGCAGCCGAGTACATAAGCACATAGCTCAAAAACAACAGGTATAAACAAGAAGATGCGGATGAGTATCAATGTAATTTAACTATCTGGCATCTATGAATGGCATTTATTAACGAAAGATGTCTATTTTTACAACTGATAAATAAAATTAAAGTTTTACAAAATTATAGTAGTTCTAAATTCCTGAATTCAAATTTTTGGAGTTTTTGGGAAAGCTAAACAGGCTAACGAAGGGAAAAGAAAAACAAAAAAACTATCAAAGAGCCGAGAAAACAACAAAAACACAGCCCATAAAGGCACCGGAACTAGATGGATCATGGAAACAATACCAATATGCAAGTTGGTTGATGAATACATTAACACATACACAGTTTACAGAACAACATGCACTACCAATCATTTCCCCCAAATGGAAAAGTACCATAACATTAAAGAGGAAGAGAGAAAGAAAGCAAACTTACCAATGCAGCTGAGAGAAAGAGGAAGACGCCGGCGACTGAATCGACAAGCGACGGTCAGAGAAGAATGACAGATTGGCGGAGAAACCAACGAGTGACGGTGGAGAAAAATGGCGGAGAGACGGAGAAGCCGACCAGCGACGGTCAGAGGAGTGGAGAGATGGAGGCCGGAGAGAAGAGGGGCAGGGAGAATCGAAGAGGGAGATGGTTTCGAATTTTTGAGAGGCGATGCTGGTTATCAGGGGAAACAAGAAGTGAGGTACGGTTTTTATTTTGTGCGTTATATCTGATGGGAAAAAAATATTTTGAAAAATATTTAAATAATTAAACGCGGGTCAGTTACGGGTCAATTTAGTGTCAGATAAATCAACCTTAAATTTACCAAGTTTTATTATTTATGACAATCTTATATTTAGGGTTATTTCGGATTATAATTTTTAGGACCGAACATGGCTTAGTATAGATCAAGAAGTTCGTAGCCATCTTTGTATGAGATCTCACTTGAGATATTAATTCGAGTTGCTTGACTTAGTTCAACATACCCATACAAGTCGAAAGAGAAAAGAGAAAATTATATGTCATGTTACATTTTTAAAAGTTATGTTTATTTATGTCATGTTTAGAAAAATTCATGATACATTATTATTCATATTACATATTAAGTTATGTTATAAATAAACATATGTAGTATTTAAAAAAACTAAATATTAAAAAATAGTATTTATAAAAATTCTCCAAAAAGAGAAAATCAGGCAAGATTAGGAAAGGTTAGATAAAGACCAGGCCACACCAAAAAAAAGAGGCCTAACTCAGTAGGCAATTAATATAGGTTAACCTACGCGAACGCCCACCTACCTCAACTTATTAAAAATACCCTCCAACATACCATTTTTTAAAATTGCTCCTTTATTAAAATTTATAATTTATTAAAAGTCTAAATTGCTCTTCCTTCTTACACTATCACGAGGGAATAGAGAAAATTAGGGTTTCTAATTTTGGAGATTAAATTATAATAGGTAAAATAATAAATATATAATAAATATTTTAAAAAATAAGATTAAAAGGGTAGATTTGAAGTGTGAAGAAAAGGATAACATTTTTAATTAGAGGTGTTTATACAGGGGCATTTCATGTAATTTTCCTTTATTAATACAAGGAAAAACTTAAAAAAAATTATTAAAAAAAAATCTGACCTGTTAGGGCACGGCCGGATCGATCTATAAACGAAGATCTTCGGCTAGGCCCAACCAAGCCTATCACCCTGCCAAACAATTGAGCCTTAATATGCCTTGTTTGGTCCAGTCCAAAACGACACGCCGGATTCTAGTTCGACATTTGGGCCAACCCAACAACAACATATCCAAACGACACTTGAGGATTCACAATTTTGCCTCGTAAAACCATGTCCATGGCCCAATTCAGCTAACTTGGCCCATAGCAATTTAGTTTTTGAAAAAAATTATAATATGTCACTGAATTATTGTTATAAAATTAAAATTTAATACAATATTTAAAATATATTACAAATTGTCCTTAATGATATAGTAATTATCTTAATGATATTACATATGGTACTATATAATTACATAGTAATGATTTTAATGATATCATTTTAGGCATTTATAGAATTTTTACAAACTAGAATCATATTTTAATTCAATAAACATAATTAGGCCAATTGTCTCGTTAACCCTTTAGTTTGGGCTAGATAATCTCTATAATGAATTTTGTTAGAGAAAATTATGTAGATTGATCGTTAAAAATAGGGAAAAGCACAAAAGTATCCCTTTCAAAAGTCATCTTTTCATTTTTGACCCTCCCAAATATTGAGTCTTTTATTGCCTTTTTTTAAGTGGCTGGTCAAAGAACAATGTTACCGAAATTGTCCCGCCACTTTTAACTTTGATCTACCATATTCTTACTAGTTATCTAGCAGATGTTAGAGATGAATCTAATAGATTTTCTTTATCAGTCGTAGGTGCAGGCCGTCAGACCAGTTGGTAAGCTGCCGAATTACTACTAATAATCTACCAGATGTCGAGATTAATCTAGATTATTTCCATAATTACCGTAATTATTGGTTTTTCTGTCACCAAAATTAGCGGCCAGACCAATTGGTAGTCTACCACTTTATTTTTCAAAATCCACTAATTTTTTTATTTTAACAAAAAATTACCAATCCTCTCTTATTGTTTGATGGTTAGAGAGGAGTCTGGTAGATTATTTTCATAATCTACTTTAAAAATCAACAACAAACACCGGATTGTCAAATTATACTCAAAATACATGGAAAAAAAAGCAAATTATTCTTTTTACAATCATCAAACTATAGCACAAATTCCAATTACAAATAACACAATTCCATAAACGCAAAAAAAAAAAAAAAAAAAAAAAAGGGTGACTGCAGAAAAACAAAAATCCAACCATGATCTGTTATCTTCCCCAAAACCTGAAGTTCACAAATCCAAATCAAATAAGATTTGATATCACCCACAAAGCTGATATAAAAATGATGTTTTATTCAAATTAAAGGGAATAATATTTAATAATTGTAGCCACTGTTGTTTCTTTGACATCAAAACGACCATGTTGTTGCTCTACATCTAGATCACCCATAAAGCTGCAAAAACCACTCTTCCACTGTGCTTTAGCCAATTCACTTAAGCCGGAGTCCAACAGCTCTTGGCCACAATATCAATTAGCCTCATGAGTCAACCCCACCACCAAACAATTACTTTCTAGATTGTATATCAAAACCTACATAGATGAATGAGAAACATACTGAATCAACAAAATTAACGTGCCAAATCAAAACCATAATAATTTAATACCATAGACGATTATAGATTAAAGAATCATTATATTCCACTGTTATAAGATCTATCATAGGAAGTTAACACGACAAATTAAAAACCCTCGTGTTTCATGACAGTTTTTTTATTATTGTAAAAATATATTACTTTTGCAAGTGTTTTAGCTCTTGCTATTGTTTATACGACAGTTATAATGAAAACGGTGTGGAAAATATGTATCACGATAGTTTTTATTAAAAACTGTCATGAAATATTGACATACCATGACAGTTTCAATCAAAAACTGTCACAGTAGATCTTTTGTTAAAAACAATTGCAAAAATTCAGTTTTCTCAGTGCTGGCCAACATGGTGTGTTATCCATTTATTCAATGCAAGGCCTTGATAACAAAATGAAATATCTACTATCCATTACAATTTACAACACAAATATTCAATATTTCTACTTATTATATTTAACATGCTAATTAAAAAATTTGCCCATTCTAATCTAACCTCATATTTATCATCACCTATATAATCTAACCTCCTAAATAATATTTGTTCTCATGATCACATTGTCACGCCTTGTCCGACTTCAATCTTCCAATCATTAAGGGTCGTGAAGATTTTGTCAAAATGCCAAATACTTAAGCACAATAATATACTATCATATCATATTTTCGAATAAAAAATTGTATTTACATTTTAGTAACTTCTATAAATTCTTCACGTGGTGGGTGTTTAGGAGGATCAAACCAAACTATTTGTTCCTTTCATTGTTCAATGATTGCCAATACCCAGCGGTTCTCTAATATTGAATGGTGTACATGAAATATATTTGCCTTTTTGGTGCGTTATGCAAAAGAGCAACAACAGAATTGGCGCATTCTCTAAAGCCTCTTTCTTCATGCATGATGGAGCTTCATAATTCCCTACTTCTCTAATCATGTATTCACAAAATACACAACAATCATCTAAAAAAACCAATACAAATAAATATAACCCAACCCAACTACTAACACCAATCCACATACTCGTATATATACCAAGTAAAAAAAGTAATAACTATTCTCAGACTAAATAATAAAACAAAAACTAAATAATTAAAACATAAAATAACTAAAATAAACCTAAAAACAAATTAAATAAATATAAAAACAAGATTACAAAATTAATTAACTAAACACTTAAACTGAATAATGAAACAAACAACATAAATTAATAAAGTACAAAATAATTATCGTTACTAATCCAAACAAAAGAATTTATAAATACGATGTAAATAACTAAAAATTGGATACCTAAATAACTAAAATAACTAAAACCTATAGAACTAAAAACTAAAACTAAATAATAAAATACAACTAAATAGCTAAAAAACAAAAAAACTAAATAAATAAGCAATAAATAATAACATAAAACTAACAATGCACTATTCGGAGATGACGACAAAGATGGCGACGACATGAGTGATGGACGATGAGGATGAGGGCATCGGGCGATGTGAGAACAAGGACAAGGATGAGAGAGGAAGACAACACAAGCGACGGGTTGCATGAGGATGTGAGGACGATGCAAGGCCAAGGATGTGAGACTGGCGTGGTTTGTCAGAGAAAAAGAGGGAAAGTGAGACAAAGAGAGAGAAAAGGAAAAAAAGCAAGAGATGGAGAGAATGGCGGCAAAGAGAGACAGGGAGGGTCAGCGGCAGACAGTAGTGGGAAACAGACAAGTCAATGATGACAAGGGGGCGGTGGTCGAAGGTGGAGTAGGTGAGGTTAGAGAGAGAGAGAGAATGCAAGGTTCGAAGAGTTGGGCGATGTTTTAAAATTTTCAAAGATTTAAAACAAACAAGGACATTACACGACAATTTTTTCTTAAATAATCATAGAATCTTAGTTAGTACATCTTAAAAAACTATCGTGGAATCTTTGTTTAAAACAACAAAAAAAAAGGCCACAAAAAACTTAAGATTTCAAGATGGTTTTTATATTTTAAGTTTGTGCTGCGTTTTTAATGGATATAAGATGACGTTTTTGGAGAACTATCATGGAATGTTTCGTGGTTTATTAACAAATTTGTTGTAGTGTTTATGGGCCAAAAAAGTTTGAAGATATATGCAGACTTTCCAAGAAATTGAAAAAGGTTATAAAACTAAAATAGATACATAGCAAAGGTGTAGAGATGAAAGGTAAGCCCATAAAAGAGTGCTTGGATGATTTTAACAAAATTATTCTCGACTTAAAAAATATTGATGTCAAAATTGATAATGAACACCATGCCATTATTTTGTTATGTTCTTTACCTAATTCTTACGAGTATCTCATCATTGATACAATAACGTGTGGTTCAGATACTCTTACAATGGAAGATGCTAAAGTGGCCTTGAATTCTAAGGAGTTGAGAAGAAGAGTGTCTGAAAGTAGAAATGAGGGCTCTGGGGAGAGTTTGGTGGCAAGAGGAAAAACAAAAAAAAGAGGTTCTTGTGGAGGTTAAGGCAAGTCTAGATGAAAAGGTAGGTCTATTAAGAAAAGTGTTTTCTTTGTCACAAAGAAGGACATTTTAAGAAAGACTATCTGGAACTCAAAGGCAAAGGAAAAGAAAAGTCTTTTGATTTTAAAGATATAGCTATAGTAATGGCTACGACAGTGTAGATGTTCTTTCATTTCTATTAGCAACTCAAGTAATCAGTGGATTCTTGATTCGGGGTGCTTGTATCACATGTTAGAAAACGATACGCAACAGAATTTTAAAATTTTTAAATCAAAGTCTTTTTCCAAAATAAAGTTTGACATACTAAGTCCGTTGAGATTCACTTGATCAAGGTGCTTATCCTGTCTACCTTTTGCTCCAGTAAGGCAGTCCTTAAAGGTTGCCTCCCCTTCTTAGCTCCTTCGTCGAAGTTGGTGTTGGCTCCAATGCGGTTTGTGCGAGTTGTCATGATAATTGCTTAATTATCTAATGATGATGGGGCTCGAACCTCAACAGATGAGGCCCTCCTTTCTAGCACCAATTGTTGATGCTAGAAATTAGTCAACAATAATCCAATGATAACCCTCACAGTTACTCACGGTAAATTTGAAACACATAAGTAGTTAGAAGATTGACACACAAGGTTTATAGTAATTCACTCAAAATAAGCTACGTCCATTGTGGTGTTTCTTTTTTTTGCTGGTGATTCAAGGTTACATGTACAATGGATCAAAAGAAAAATAATACACCAAAGATCCCTCCTTTTATATTTTGAAGGTATCTATTAGGGCGATCAATATAAGAATAATGGAGACAAAAATCCTCGTGTTTTATGTCAACCCATAATATGTGCGCATAATGTCCCAACATGCCTGAAAGGTGCTTAGGGTTCGTTGGTGGCCTTGTTGTTAGACACATCACTTCGATTGCCGTCCTGCCGATACTTTGTGGCCTTGGAATGAACATTCACACTAAAGGGTGATGACCATGAGGTCTTTTAAGGTGCATTTGGTTCGTGGTTTAAATCATTTTGCTACAGTATTTTCTCTTACAATAATTTAAATCTTCATTCAAATTTTTTATTCAAATCTATGAACTAAGCGGACTTTAATCTCATCTCAACGTGTGGACGAACTCCAAGAGTTATCTCAACCATGATCCATTTGGGCCATGCTGGGCTTTCTCTCTCGTGGGCTTGGGTGTCGAGATATCCCACAACAGGTTCGATGACCTCTGTATTGTTGGATTTTTATTTTTTTTTTTAGAAGTTATGCTTTCTTCGATGCCGGGCTTGGCTTGCAGAATATCAAGCTTTTGCCAAAGAATTAAACATCAGGCTCGATGTCTGGTTTCATTCCTTTTATTCGTTTTTTTTTTTTCAAGTTATTTTTATGTCAAATTTTAATTGAAAAAAGAAATTACTACATGCTTGAGCACCATATGAATGATGTACCCCCATCTCAAGCCATTGGATTCTCTAGTCAAACCTAATTCTACAATACCCATCAGTGGAGAAAAAGAGGCATGTCCACCGTAGAAAATCCCTTTTTAATTCTTCTTTTTTTTTTTTTTTTTTTTTTTTTGATGCAGTGTTTTAGCAAAGTACAATATGGAAAACAATTCCTCCAAACAGAAAACAAAAAAAAAAAAAAAAAAAAAAAAGCGAGAGAGACTTGGGAAAAGAGGAAAAAGAAAGAAAACCTCACTAGAGTGGTTTATCGTGTAGTAAGAAGTTATTCAAGCAAGACAATTCAGAATGGTGTCTCTCGTTGTGAGGTAACTAGAGTGGTTTTTAGTTACTGTTATATAAGGCTGGCGATTGAGACTTTTTCCGCAACCACATTGCCATCAAAATCAATTCTGTACGAGACATCTAATCCTTCCAAAACTAGGTGATAAACTATTTCCCCAGAAGAAAGACGAGACTGCTCACTTTCATGGTCACTAGCTTCTTTATCTTCAACATGGTCAGAATCTGAAGCGCTCTCCAAACGTCTACTGCTTTCAGTCTTAATACGGGAATCGTGAGGTCGGTTGCGTTGAGACACTGATCGAATGTCCCAAGAAAGCACTTGCTTTATCAAGCTTTGAAACTCATCTGGTGAACGGTAGAGAGAATTCCTTCCCTGAGCCAAATCAAGTCCAATATGAATGAAGAAATATAAAGAGAAGAAATAAATAATGTTGGTGTGAAATCTTCAATGTAAAAGACAGCAGCGTGTTTTCTACTATTAATCTTCAATTCTCTCCTAAAAAAAAAAATTCTTGGATTCATTAGAGAATTTGGAGGAAATAAATGCAGCAGATATCAAGCTTTTGGAAACAATACGAGGTCGAAATCGGATTATGATGCATCAACTTTCTGTTCTCAAGCCATCATGGAAGTAAAGAAATGCCACTCACATACCTGAGACTACGAATCATCACCAACTAATATTCACTACATGATATTCTACCGTTGAAAGAGTGATAAAAGGTACAGAAACGATAAAACAACACCATGCGAGTGATAATATTAAAATTTTAAAGAAACAAAGCTAAATTTATAAGGAAATTCCAAGTTAAACGTAAAATGGAAGTAATATAGGTACTGGATATTGCAAGTGCATGTATAACTACTCACTGCTTTTTTCCAACAATCAGCGACTGTGGAAGCAAAGCCCTCAGAAAAGCTAACCGAAGCAACTACCAATAAATTGTCCTCCTGTGTAAACAAGAGATATTTCGAAAGTATGAACTGAATAATACAAATTACCAAGATAAGTTGCGCGTATAAAATAAAATGCCATTGAGGCAATCAGAGTTTGTTTGAAACTCTAGCATATAGACTAATACTTCTGAAATGCTTTAACATGGGAATCACAGATATCCACGATAGAAAATAATACATTTGAATTTCCTCCAAATATATTTCAAGAATTTTGTAACCAACCGCCTGTAAAATGTGACATGGATGAATTCCTCATTAATTTTTAAAACAACTAGCAAAGGTGGACCCATCTTGCATTTATAGTAGCAGCAGATGGACTTTGGTATTCCCATTGCACAAATTTTAAATTATAGCCAAACTTAATTAATAATGTTTCTCAATGAAAAGCAAGTTTCTTGATATGAGAACGCAACAAACTTATAAATGTCCAAACTAAAAGCTGTAATATCCTTCAAAAGCAATAGTAGTTATACCTTTAACCAGTTGGGTACAGTTGCTCCTTGGACGCTGTCGCAGTACGGGAGATAGGGCTTGATATCAAGTACTGGCTATTGATATAATCAAAACAAAGAGAGAGTGTCCAGCATTTTGCATCAAGTCATAACCACAAGACGAAGAGAAATAGACACACATGCACGCATATATATGTTTTCAACATGGTTTGGCCAGTAAAAAAGATATGGAACTTACTGTCCCATCCACCAGATCCACACCAGAAAGCATTACGCAATTCCCTTGGACTGCCTCAATCTGAAAGAAGATGGTATATTTCTGTTGAATTCACCTTGGTTTTCTTAAATAGGAATGTATATCTCATTCTCACTTAGGCTCATATTTTTTGAACCATAAGATTGAAATGCATGCTAAACTAGTACGGGGTAGTCAGCTAGAGATGAAACAGTAACATTGTAGGGAGGAAAAGCAAATCTATTAAATACAGAAGAAAATATATTTATATTATACTGTCTTTTCCAAATCCTTGTTTATATTTCTATTATAGAGGTCAAACTCCTTGAGATTGAAAAGTTCCAAGGGAAAAATTAATAAATTATAATCCAGAGTCTATTGTGGATAAAGATTACATGTAATGCACATGTTGTAGTTCGAATTGCCAAAGATTTCCTAAAGTGAATGGATACCTTTGCAACAGTGAGCCCAATGGGGCATGGACGATGTGGACTTCGTGTCGCAAATACTCCCATTTTCCCACCTTTCAATCTTGGCACCCTTACCTAATGATTGATCCAGCCTTTTTTTTTTTTAGAAATTCAACCAAAAAGCATAAATAAAGATGATGGGAAATGTAGTCTGGCTAAGAATATAGCAACAACTATGAGAGACACACCTTAGCCTTGAATTTTGACTTAGTTGGATGCTTCCAAAGCTTCTCCAGATCAGTATTTAGATGAAAGACATATATAATCCAGCAATGGGAATATTCTCGAAGCCCCTCAAGGGAGGACGGAGGCACACGGGACAAATTAAAGAACAAGCATGCCTTAGCAAGAGGTACAAGTAAAGGTTGCCTCGGTGTGCCATTTCTGTGGAAAAGAAATAGTTCAATGATGAGACACCAAAAGAACGCTTACTCATTCATGGAAACATACACTTTTAATACAGTTGGGTGGTGGGAGGGAATATCTACATAAACAGCTGAAATTACACAACATGTGGAATATATTGCTACGTGAATTCATTACAATCAAAAGATAAAATAAGAACTCAGCAGAAAGAGAACAAACATATTGCAGACATTCTCAATGCATGCTAGAGAGATAAGAGCTGATCAAATGTTCCTTAACAAAACACAGTACAACAATTTAGTCTCAGGTACTACTTGTGGTATTTTCCAAGGTGCTTCACAATTTTTACAATCAAAAGATAAAATAAGAACTCAGCAGAAAGAGAACAAACATATTGCAGACATTCTCAATGCATGCTAGAGAGATAAGAGCTGATCAAATGTTCCTTAACAAAACACAGTACAACAATTTAGTCTCAGGTACTACTTGTGGTATTTTCCAAGGTGCTTCACAATTTTTACAA
>CAMOHE010050932.1:57556-68787 GCA_946598075.1 Artocarpus hirsutus
AGGCACACGGGACAAATTAAAGAACAAGCATGCCTTAGCAAGAGGTACGAGTAAAGGTTGCCTCGGTGTGCCATTTCTGTGGAAAAGAAATAGTTCAATGATGAGACACCAAGAGAACGCTTACTCATTCATGGAAACATACACTTTTAATACAGTTGGGTGGTGGGAGGGATACATAAACAGCTGAAATTACACAACATGTGGAATATATTGCTACGTGAATTCATTACAATCAAAAGATAAAATAAGAACTCAGCAGAAAGAGAACAAACATATTGCAGACATTCTCAATGCATGCTAGAGAGATAAGAGCTGATCAAATGTTCCTTAACAAAACACAGTACAACAATTTAGTCTCAGGTACTACTTGTGGTATTTTCCAAGGTGCTTCACAATTTTTACAAACGAGAGAAATTACATGAATGGTTATTTCAAAAACACAGCCTATTTTGAACCTAAAATTAAATATATGGCATCAATAAATATTAAGTCAATAAGATCCAAGCAGAATGTTTTAGCCATTGAACCTACTTCAGGCTTGGAACAGTTAAACAGGATTTACAACCTTTGCCACAGGTCTAAAACACAGTTTCCTAAACAACATCACCATATGATTGTCCCACAAAAATGGACTGATAATAAGAAATATGAAGAGCAATTGACCCAAAAAATTTCCACGTTTCTTCATATTTTTTGGTGAAGGTAGGTGTTGTGATTCTATATTATCTTTTCGTAACTTTAATAATCTTTTCATAACCTTTTTCCCCTTTCACAACCAATATTTATGTAATAACCAAACAAAAAAAAAAAAAAAAATCACAGTTTCCACTTCCTGAGTGGAAACAGACACATTGTCACAACCATCATTTGTTTGCATCCATATGAAAAGGAACTTTGAAATAAAAATGAGAAAAAAATGAAAAATGAAAAATAAAAAATCCTTATTTCAATTACTAAATGATGTCATCCGAACTACCTGGTAGAAAAGCACGACTTGATGACGCCAATAGGAACCATGGGATAAGAAGTTATCTCAGAGTTTTCCTCCTTTGGTCGAATTAGTTCTTTCCTCAGAGCCTAAACGTGTTAAATGAATAAATCAGATTACTGCAATTCTGTGAAACCAAAGACTGCGGGAAATGTCACAAGACAAAAGGGGGTACGCGCACAAGCTATAACAACATTGTACTAGCAATCAAATGATTGAAGATGTACAAATATCTAATAACGTGTAAAAAAAAAAATAAGTTTGAAAAGTGCTTACTTTTTTAAGATTATTTCGAATTTTCAACATCAATTTCCAAAATCTCTTGCTAAAATAGATTTGCAAATGCCTACTCTTCTCCCTAAAACAATAAAATGGTCTTATTTTACAATAACTAATATTCTAGTTAGTTAGTTAGTTAGTTAGTTATATGCTGAGCTATACAATTAGATTCAGTTAGTTTTCCAACTGTGATCAGGTCGTCTACTGTGCTGTAAGCTAATTGTAGCTTCATTTTACTCAACTCGACTATATAAGCCCAACCTGTAAATCAGTTACAATGAATGAGAATCATTATCATCATTCTCCCAAATTTCCTGTTCTTTCTTTCCTTCATTTCTCATTCACGCTTAATATGGTATCAGCTGGTATTTTCGCTGCTTGCTCTTGATCTTGAATTTGTTCTTCCTCCTTCGATCATTTTACTTCTCGATCTGCTTCCTGATTCGATAATTTTTCCTCTCTTGATTTGAGTTTCTCCTCATCTTCCATGGAATCTTCAGCTTCTGGAAATTCTGTCGCCACAACTGGCAAATCTGCCATTGATGATCCTTCCAGTCCTCACTTTCTTCACCATTCTAATGGCCCTGGTACTATGCTTGTTTCGCAACAGCTCATAGGAGACAACTATGCATCCTGGAGCCGAGCCATGACCATTGCTCTCTCCATGAAGAACAAGTTAGGTTTCATCAATGGTTCGATCACGAAGCCTCAAGGTACTGATGAACATCTTCTCAATTCTTGGATTCGGAACAACAATGTTTGTTAGAAAGCTAGCATTGACTTTAGGATAGATCCTGATTTTTTGTAATTATTAGGAAAAGAAAATTAGTTAGGAGAATCCCTTGATAGGAGGATCTAATTTAGGAATAGAATATTTTTGGTTTTTATCCTTCCCTGATTTTTTGGCTTCAAATTAGCAGACAATGTATAATATATATGTGTGTAATCGTTATTCAGAAGTGAATAAGAAAAAGAAGTATTTCTTCACGTTTTCTGTCTATTTCTTCACATTTTCTGTCATGGTATCAGCGCCCTAGGGTTTCATATCTCTGGGATATTTTTTTCTGGCCTTCATTGCCGGTTTTTGTCCACTTTTTCTCGGCCTTCATTGCCGATTTATTGTTGGCCTTCATTGCCGACATTCCTCTGTTCTTTCTTCCCTGCCGTGTCCATAGTCTACAATGTCCGAGATTGCTGAAACAAACAGCCCCCCTCAACGTGATGAAGGAACAACAAAAACCTATACTCCTGCCGGTGAACTGCAGAATATAGCCCAATCTTATCGCCTCAATGGTCAAAATTACTTGAAGTGGTCTCAACTGGTCCGTACTTATCTAAAAGGCAAAGGGAAAATTCGGCATCTTCTTGACACAGGACCAAGACCAGGTGATCCGAATTTTGATGCTTGGGATGAAGAAGACTCCATGATTATGTCTTGGTTGTGGAGTTCAATGACGCCAGAGATTAGTGACACATGTATGTTTCTTGCCTCTGCAAAAGCTATTTGGGACGCCCTTCATCAAACGTACTCAAAGGCCAATGATGCTGCCCGTGTATATGAAGTTAAAGTGAAGACCGTAGCTGCAAAGCAAGGCAACAAAACAGTAACGGAGTATGCAAATATGTTGCAGAACCTTTGGCAAGAACTCGATCATTATAGGGTTCTTGAGACTAAGTGTCCCGAAGATGCCATGATCTTGAAGAAATTTATTGAGAAAGATCGGGTGTATGATTTTTTGGTTGGCTTAAATGCAGAGTTTGACCTGGTCCGGATTCAAATTCTTGGCAAAGAAGATGTCCCGCCACTGAATGAAGTTATCGCCTTGATTCGTGCTGAAGAGAGTAGAAGAGGGATTATGCTTGAACCAGTGATAAATGAAGGATCTGCCATGGCCGCACAAGACAGCACCAACCGAAACAAAACCAAAGAAACATCCCAAAATGACACTCGAGACAATCTTTGGTGCACCTACTGTAAGAAGCCGAGACATACCAAGGATCGTTGCTGGAAATTGCATGGAAAACCCACTACATCAAGCCGAGAATGGGGCCAACGGGGTGATCAAAAAATTCAACAGCAAGCTCATCAAGTCTCTACCACAAAATCGACCCAACAACACGCGGATTCAAAGCTTTCTAAGGAGACTACTTTGGGCCAATTTAATCAGGCCGAGATTGAGAAACTCCGAAGTCTATTGGAGTCTTTAGAGCAGCCCAATAGCTCCTGTTCATTAGCCCTCGCTGGTAAGCCTTTCTCTCACGGATTACATGCCTCGGATCAATATGTACAGGACCTATGGATCATTGACTCAGGAGCTACAGACCACATGACACCCTGCTCAGTCCATTTTACATCATATTCACCTTGTCCTAGCAGTAGGAAAATTGTTGTTGCTGATGGTTCTGTTACCACGGTGGCTGGTGTTGGTCACATTCGGTTGAGTCCATCCTGTTATTAAAAAATGTCCTCCATGTTCCGAAATTATCCACTAGTCTTCTGTCTATTCATAAATTAATCTGTGATATGAACTGTAATGTCGTGTTTTATCCCTCTCACTGTGTATTTCAGGAACAAGCTTCGGGGAAGAGGATTGGACTTGCTAGGGAAAAGGGTGGACTCTACTATCTTGATGCATCAGCCACACACTCACCTACTGTCAAGCATGCTCTCTCAGAGTCTTGTTTTTCTGTTTCTAATAATGATGTCATTTGGCGTCACCATTTTCGTTTTGGTCATCCATCATTTACTATTTTAAAGACAATGTTCCCTTCTTTGTTTAAAGGTGTTAACGTTGAGGATTTCCATTGTGATGTTTGTGAATTTGCCAAACATAAAAGGGTTTCTTTTCCTTTGAGCAATAATAAAAGCCCTTTCCCTTTTTATTTGATTCACACTGATATATGGGGCCCCTCTAGGATTCCTAATGTTACTGGAGCTCGATGGTTTGTTTCTTTCATCGATGATTGTACTAGAGTCTCGTGGATTTTCCTTCTCAAACATAAATCTGATGTTACCACTATCCTTCCAAACTTTATTGCCATGGTACATAACCAATTTGGTGTAAAAATAAAAAAGTTCCGTTCCGATAATGCCAGAGATTATTTTAACCAATTTCTTTCACCATACTTTCTACAACAAGGGATAATTCATGAGTCATCCTGTATAGACACCCCCCAACAGAATGGAGTTGCTGAAAGGAAAAATGGGCATCTACTTGCCACAACCCGTGCTTTGCTCTTCCAAAATCGAGTTCCAAAATCATACTGGGGGGAAGCTGTTCTAACCGCTGCCTACATTATAAATAGACTACCCTCCAAAGTCTTGGGAAATAAAACCCCAATGCAACTTCTCTCTCAGTTTTATCCCAACATTCGTACCACAAATAATCTCACACCTCGAGTTTTTGGTTGTCCTGCTTTTGTTCATGTGTCCAGTCACAACCGAGGCAAATTAGACCCTCGAGCAATTAAGTGCGTGTTTGTTGGGTATTCTCCAACACAAAAAGGCTACAAGTGTTATCACCCTTTTACACGGAGATTTTATGTCTCTGTTGATGTCACCTTCGAGGAAAACCAATCTTTTTTCTCTCAGCCTTATCTTCAGGGGGAGTTTGCCACTATCGGGGAAGACAAAACAGAAGACCTATTCTTTCTAGACCTTCCACCTACCTCACAATCTTGTCCACCTCAGTCCAGACCATTTTCACAAGAGCCATTTGTGCATCCTGAATTGTCTCCACAAAAACTAAACCATGAAACAGTCCCATCTAATGATACTAATGACATGCTTGACACTAGAAGATATGGGCAGGTGTACACAAGAAGAAGAAATCCGGAACCTGATCCTGTGCAAGTCCAAAACTCGACTCCAACTCCTGAAAATGAGGTAAATCTGAACCCAATTTCCTCTCCAATTTCACTTGATTATAACTTACCCATTGCCTTAAGAAAAGGGACAAGAGAGTGCACTAAACATCCACGGTATCCATTGGCCAAATCAGTGTCCTTTCATAGATTTTCTCAATCTCACAAAAGTTTCTTAACCAACTTAAATGTCATCCCAATTCCTAGTACCTTATCTGAGGCTTTATCTGATGAAAAGTGGAGAGAAGCTATGAGAGTAGAGATGGAGGCACTCGAGAAGAACAAAACATGGGATATTGTGGAGTTACCACAAAATAAAAAAGCAGTGGGATGCAAATGGGTGTTCACCGTGAAATACAAATCAGACGGTTCTCTAGAGAGATACAAGGCAAGGTTGGTTGCGAAGGGCTACACACAAACTTATGGAGTAGACTATCAAGAGACATTTGCACCGGTGGCTAAGATGAATACAGTGAGGGTCCTATTATCCTTGGCTGCAAACTTTGATTGGGATTTACAACAGTTTGATGTGAAGAATGCCTTTCTTCATGGCGACTTAGAAGAGGAGATATATATGGATATTCCACCAGGCTTTGGAGGAGAAATCAAAGGGAACAAGGTCTGCAAACTGAAAAAAGCACTATATGGACTCAAGCAATCTCCGAGAGCTTGGTTCGGGAGGTTTGCAAAAGTAATGCTCAGCACTGGGTATAAACAAAGCCAAGGGGATCATACATTATTCATCAAACACACGGCTTTAGGGGGAGTCACTGTTCTTCTAGTATACGTTGATGATATAATTGTTACGGGAAATGATGAGAAAGAAAAAGAAGCCTTGAGAGACTGCTTGGCAAAGGAATTCGAGATCAAAGATCTGGGGAGACTGAAATACTTCCTCGGGATAGAAGTAGCCCGATCTCAGAAAGGTATTTTTATTTCCCAACAGAAATATGTAGTTGATCTCTTGAAGGAGACTGGCAAATTAGCATGCAAACCTGCTTCAACTCCAATTGATCCCAATCACAAACTTGGAGAGGCAAAGGATGATAAGGCAGTAGATAAGGAAAGGTTCCAGAAATTGGTTGGGAAGCTTATATATTTGGCTCACACTAGGCCGGACATTGCCTATGCTGTCAGTGTAGTAAGTCAGTTCATGCACAACCCTAAGGAAGTTCATCTACAAGCTACAAATCGAATACTCCACTACCTGAAAGCTAATCCAGGAAAGGGAATTTTATTCAAGAAAGGTGGGGGACTGATTCTTGAAGCTTACACTGATGCAGACTATGCAGGATCTCCAGTTGACAGACGATCTACAACGGGTTACTGCACATTCTTAGGTGGCAATCTAGTCACGTGGAGGAGTAAGAAACAAAATGTAGTAGCTCGGTCAAGTGCAGAAGCGGAATTCAGAGCAATGGCTCAAGGAGTATGCGAGTTACTATGGTTGAAGATCATACTTGAAGATCTCAAGATAAAATGGGAGGAGCCTATGAGACTATATTGTGATAACAAGTCAGCCATCAATATTGCTCATAACCCAGTACAGCATGACAGGACAAAGCACATCGAGATTGACAGACACTTTATAAAAGAAAAGTTAGACAGCAAGTTAATTTGTACCCCCTATATGCCTACAAAGGAGCAACTTGCAGATGTGTTTACAAAAGGGCTCAATGGTCACAACTTTTCAATGATTATATCCAAGCTGGGAATGGATGATATCTATTCACCAGCTTGAGGGGGAGTGTTAAAAAGCTGGCATTGACTTTAGGATAGATCCTGATTTTTTGTAATTATTAGGAAAAGAAAATTAGTTAGGAAAATCCCTTGATAGGAGGATCTAATTTAGGAATAGAATATTTTTGGTTTTTATCCTTCCCTAATTTTTTGGCTTCAAATTAGCAGACAATGTATAATATAGCAGACAATGTAATTGTTATTCAGAAGCTAATAAGAAAAAGAAGTATTTCTTCACGTTTTCTGTCTATTTCTTCACATTTCCTGTCACTAAACAAAAATGGGGAATAGAAAAACAGATAAATAGGTGTGGGCGTGTCGTACTAAAATATGTGTTCCTAAAGTGTTCAAAAGAAAAGGTCGGAGTCGTCAACATCAGGACAAGGTTTTACTCTGCAGAAAAGAAACTGCTGAAATTTGATACTGGTCAACCGAGAAGCAAATGAAACAACTATATGAGCTCAACAACCAAAAGTCATGGATTTAATCAAGTTTTATGATTTATGTCTAATTTTTCTGCTAGGAATTTTGTCTACAACAAACAACCTCAACTGGTTGAACATGAAAGACTAGGAAAAGTTATTAAAAGAAAAAAATCATAGTGATAACATGGAGGTTACATGGACATACTCTGTGAACGTTTCCAATCTAAATCTCCTATCTCATATGTTTATCGTGTACAAGTGTTCTGAACCTCAAATACTACGCAAGACTTTGCATTCCTAATCAGTGTACCACAATGTGTGGTCAACTAACCATACATGTAAGGTATAAAAAACACGGGTTAGTAGAATCACAATATCCATATCACAAGAGCATACCTGGCAGCTACCGGTTGCACAGTATGCTTTAAAATGCAAAAATATGTCTCCAATACAGCAGAAAGTGTATCTGACTGCATCCTTCTCTGCCGTACAACATCAGGGGTATAAGCCACAAGCTTGTAATCACCTTCCACCTGGTACACCATCACAATGTTTACTGTTAGTATAACAAATCAGGAACAAAAAAAAGAAAGAAACCAGCAAAAAAATTAGATGCAAAAATACCTCCTCTTTCATCTTTGACATCAACTCTAGCTTACTTTTTTTCCTGTCATTTTCTGGCAATTTACTTGGCTCCTCGACGTTCTTTCTTTTCTTGTTTCTTTTATTTTTAACTTTATTTTTCTCATCAGTTTTTTCAGACCTTCCAAGATCTTCAGCAAATGACAAATGCAAGAAAACCTGGGAAAAAGTATTGCAAACAATAACGTGTTACATTGAAGAAATCCAACATTTAGAGAGGGAAAAAAAATCTAAAAAGTATACCAGCGTCATATTATCTGGTACCCAAAAAATTATGATTGTAGTTTTCGGCAGATAACAAGATAGAAACTTATCCTTACAAACGAGGTTTTGAAGCCACTAGTCACAGTTTCCCCAAGTTCTCTATTCTATTTTTGTTTTGAAAAACAAAACACTCTTATATGAAAAGTTCTTTTTCTTCTTTTTTTCAGAATAAAACCCATATGAACAGTTGTTAGCATAGGTTTCCAGCCAAAAAAAAAAGAGTTTTCCACAATAGACTGATTTAAGTTGGAGCAAGGATATTGATAGCAGTGGGAGTGCTTCTCATACCTCAATGGTATCAGGATGCAATTGGCAATTATGGGCTTTCACATGATCAGCAATTAATCGAACAGCCTCCACTGTGGCTTCACCACCATGTTTACCCTCATTTGTAAAAATTGTTTTTATTGTAAAGCAACAGAATCTCCTGCTAAAGTAGACATTTAACCTCAGAATTTCCATTGAAAATAAATAAATTCAACCATAAACTGGCATAATATAAGGAAAAAAAATAGAATGACCTAACAGCTCAAATGGTTTCTCATTGTTAAAGCAAGTTAAGTATGGAATCATGAGGAATGTTATTCCCAGTTTTGCAAACTTTAGTATGTTGACAACAACTGGAACATTTGTAATGTTCCTAACCTTTGAAAGGCATCTTGTCAAATTCTTGAAAGTTTGAGGTAGAAAGAACATCGTAACCACAGAACCTTACAACGTCATCTGAAGAACTTGTGTTTCTGACAACGACACCTAACAAGCTCTCCCAGGAGTTAAAATGGGGAGCAGCATCAAGCAAAGTACAAACACAGAGGATGGCCACATATTGGAATGATGACTGTTTTTCAAGAGCCGCAAGCTTCTGCAAGTATGCCTGTTGAACATGTATTAAAGATACAACTGAATTTTAATTTATCATAATCACCTTACAAGTAATGCATATTTTCACAAGAATAGCACTAGCTGTTGCTGCTCCCCAATTTATGGCTCTCCCAACAATCAAAATGAACCAACCACAATGAACTTTTATATGGATTGGTTGTTCAGCTATGATCCAGTATTTGGTTCCAAGGGAGGCAGTTCATCTATTCAGACCATAAACAAACCCAGTAAGCATCTGGGACAGAAACAAGCAACAAAGCTAACAAACTCCAAATTCTTAACTTAAAACAACAAAATCCAACAATAAAGCCCAACCCCAAACTTTCTGTTATTGTGCGGCAAAATAGTCACGTGACTGTAGGAGTTAGAATATGAGAATTTGTGTTGGACTTAAAAAACAAATAGCATATAAAATAGACAAAACACTCCAGCTTTTGTCCAATAACAGTTCCGCGGAAAAACAAAGGAAGAAAAAAAGAAAACAAAGGAAAAGGAAAAAACAAATAGCATATAAAATAGACAAAACACTCCAGCTTTTGTCCAATAACAGTTCCACGGAAAAACAAAGGAAGAAAAAAAGAAAACAAAGGAAAAGGACTAACCTTGTATGAAGATAGAAGCGTTGATTCATAAAACCACATCTTTTTAACATCCTTAGAGACTTTCATCTCCAGCTCCTTCTCAGTAGGAAGCCTGATCCGGTACCTGCAAGACATGTGAAAAGAGTGAATAGTAAAACAACAACATCAAGCATCACAAGGGGGCAAATAAATAAAAAACAAAAGCAAAAAAAAAAAAAAAAAAAAAGAAAAAAGCGCACTATGCTTGCAAGACTCATCCCCAGGAATAATATCTTTAAAAACAGCCAACAATGATAGAAGTCCAAGTTTGACGATTGCATGATCATCGTCTTTACAAATTTGTAAGAAATCCTTCAGACACTTAACATTAGACTCTGGATCAGAAAGCAGCGCAATTCCAAGCTCTGCAATCTTCCTCTTCTTATCTTCAAGCGCTCCTTCAGCTGTAATATCTTTTTTCACCTCAGCCTAAACAAAAAGGGAATAAATAACTATGGGACTAACAAAACCAAAATTCAAGATAAGGTAATCTATTCAAGAAATAGTCTATGTGGGTGTTTGGAAGGGTGGTAGGAACCACTTTTACTGTAGCATGTGAGAGTTTTACACTAGCAATTTTTTTTAATTATTACTGTAGCATATGAAAGTTTTTTATTGTTTATAACTAAGTGGTGGAACCATTGTCAAACACCCCCTATATGTGCATCTAGACGCTTATCTTATAACCACTGCAAAAATGTGTCAATACATAGTTTCCAAAAACAAATTTAATAAATCTATTAAACAAGAATGTCCAAATCCTTCATGTATCTTGATTGTTTTTCAGTGTTGAATTCATGCTCTATTACTTAATCAACTGAACAACTGCCAAGCAACAAAAACTAAGGTTTGATTCATATAGGAGGAAAAAGTGGGAGGAATTTTGGTCAGAAAATTAGTGGATGGATTTTAATACTTATTGTTGTTTGATAGGAGGGATTACAGAAGGGAAATGAATTGAGTGAGGGATTTAAAATCCTCCACAGGACTCCAATTCTTTTTGCTTTCCAATGTTAGAAGAACTGAAGGAGGAAATCCATACCAAATACAATAAGATAAAGGTCTTGCCCTTCCTCTTCATTATTATCCCCTAGGTTATATACTTTCCTTCCTGTTTTCCCTCTTAACCAAACACAGCCTAGAAATAAAATAAGAACCGCAAAGGAAAAATAACAACAGAAGAACCTCCAAAAAGATCATACCAGCACAGCTGCTTGTGGGGTTTGTTCTACATCAGTTTTAGCCAAATCCTTCCCTTGCTTCTTTGCCTCTTTCTAACTCTTTTTAAGCTTTGCCCTCCTTTCTGCCTTTGTCAGCCTAATAACGCTTTGATCGACTGTACCTTCCTTATCATCCCCACCAGTTTCCCCTCCTCCATCAAGACCGGTTTTGGACGGCTTCTTTGTAACTATAACACACAGCAAGAACAATAATCCCCATATTAGAACTTGACACAATGTGTAAATCCAAGAAAAGATGACAGTTTGTGTGTGAGAGAGAGTGAGATGAGAGCAAAAAGAAACCTGT
>CAMOHE010050933.1:0-19966 GCA_946598075.1 Artocarpus hirsutus
TTACTTTAACTTACTATTTCATTTCTTAACTTTCTTTATCTTTCATTCACTTTCCGTTCCTGTCCTTATCTTTCCATATCTTTCATTTCCTTGCTTTAGTGTTCGTACCATCTCATTAATCATGAGATCATTAACATGATGCTTCCCTTGCGGAAGACTTAAGACCATCGATCACGTGGTCAAGTACCTCACATCTTAGAGGTTACTTTAACTTTACATTCATTACCTCATAACGTAGAGGCTGGTACGACACCTTTCCTTTGTCTTTATATTACTTTCTTATTAATTGAGTGAGCATGTCAAATGCAATCACATCATATGCAAAAACACTTGCAATTCAAAGCTTGTACTATAAAATCTATTGCATAACGAATGCAACGTATTACATATCAAATGTATCATGTAATGCAATCACCATTTGCAAATCATAACATATACCCTAACACTTGTTGCATAACATATGCAACATATAATGCAATCACATTTTGCAAATCATAACTTTTGTATCAAAACTTAACTGAATACATAACAATGCATCATAAAGCTTATAACTTTAGTTATGAAACATTATGCATTGTCAAAATACAAAACATGCTTTAAATACATTTAAAAGCATAACTTGAAGTTTTAAACACGTTATGCATTTCAATATGCAATAAACTTTAAACATAGCATTTGCAAATTCATTGCAAACCTCTCTTTGAATCTTTGAAACTTTTGTATAATAAATGCAAATATACTTTAGAAGCAACTTGCATAATACTTGCAAGCTCATTTATAAACATATATCAAAATGATTTAAAAATCATTTTTTTCATGCTGTAGGTGAGGTTTGAAACTTACCCGTACTATGCTATATCGTTCTCTATTCCTTTCCTGTCTCGTTCCTTTCTCATTCCTTTTCCTTTCGTTAGTCGGCTCCTGTGTCCTGATCATATGATAGCCGACTCATTAATAAACTTCCTTTATTATCAATCCACTCGATTGATAATAAAACGTAAGCATTAAACATTCCTTGTTAAATCTCTCGTCACACATGACGGTTACGTTACTCAACGTATTACGGAACATTTTCCGTCTAATAACGTTATGCTAAATCAGAGTATACGGCTCCATTCTAGTCATTTTTGTAAAAATGACGATTTTACCCTTGACGAGTTTTTCGTCCATTTCGTGACTTAACAATACTCATTACTTAACTTAACATACCCTTACATACATATCATGAAAAATCACCACTAAGAAACGTTTCCCGACATCGGGCGTTTCGGGTCCGTTTTGATCATTTTTCATAAAACGACCATTTTGCCCTTGGTGTCATTTTCCTTCATTCTTTCCTTAACTGAGCTTAAAATCCTTAAAATTGAGCATCTATCACATTGCATTTAATACAGTACATAATGTAAGCGAGACTGTCACTTACTTGGACTCCGAGCTACGTGGGTCCGGTTGTACCTCGCTGTATCTACAGTATAGGAAGCATCCTCTACAGTGCTCCTCGAGCTACCATACATGGCTAGGAATACTTCCTGGAGATTATACATTCTTGAACATGTCATTCTGGACTCCGATACTGCTGTTTTAATCGCCTCGATCTGCGTGCAGTCGGTACCAGACGATTTTCATCGGAGTGAAATTAGCTCAAACAGAGGTCACCGTTGCGTTCAAAGCATCAAAACGAGTCGGGAGGCGGTCTCGGATCGTTGATCGGAGGTCCGGATCGCAAAATCCCAAAACGAGCCTTCGCTGGCCGTTGACCGTCGGTCACCGCCGTCAACTGGCCTCGTTGGTGGCTGGGCTTGAGCCTACCCCCCCTAAATCGACCCTCCTGAGTCCATTGGTGGGGTCAATTTCATGAAATTCGGCATCCATTTGCTCCAATCGAAGCTGCCGTCGACGGTGGAAATTGGTGGCTCCGATCACCGTTTTCCGGGGATGCTACTGTGAAATTGACTTGGGGAAAGCTTCCCAAAGTCCCTCTGAGCATTTCCCCCATAGTTGGGTTGCTCGACACTGCATGGGACGGCCGCCCCACCTCCACCACGGCGGCGCTCCAAGGCGGAGGCCGTTCTCCGCCTTCCCGTGGTGGTTTCGGGAAATTGGAAGCTCCAAGAGCTTCCCCATGAGCCTCTGAGCGTTTTCCCCCAATCAATTTGGGGCAATGAGGCTGGGAATGGCGGTGACGGTGGCCACCACGACGGCGGTGGCGGGAGGAGCTCGTTCTCTGGCAACCGTCCTTTGGGTCGTGCAATTGGTGTGGGGCTTTTGATGGCCGGCCCACTCTGAAGCTTTTGGCACCGACGGTGCACCTCACCGCCGCCGGGAACGACGGTTCCCGCGGTGGTGCCACGGTGGGGCTAGGGCGGCTCCGTCGAAGGCCTTCCAGTTGGAATTGAGCTGGGAACTTGGTACCAACTTGCTCCTCTCTTCACCCTGAGTCCATAGAGACCAAAATCACCTCGATTGGTGGTCGGACGGAGGAGAAATCAGCTCAAAAAATTTGGCTTCCACCGCCACTTTGGGCGGCGCGTGCGCCTTCCTCCGACATCATTTCGGGCTGCTCGGCACACCGTTGAGCTCAGCTCGTCGAGATCTTTCCAACGGTATGGAAGGTGTCGAAAACGGAACTCAAAATCTCAAAGTCACTTTTGTGTGAGGAGAGAGAAACTAGAGAGAGAAAGAAGAGAGAGAAAGTGTCGAGATTATCCTCGAATTTTCCCCTTTTTTTTTCTTTTTTTTTCTTTTTGCTTTTATAAGAAAAAGTGTGAAAAACACTTTTTACACAGTCCAATTCTGTACTGTGTGACTTTACAGCAGTCCAATTCTTACACTGCATTACTTTGACAGTGTAATTTTCATACTGCATAATTTTATCAGTGTTTTTTTCTTACACTGTATTATTCCAATACCGTATAATTTCTATGTTATCATACGATATTCTTTCTTAATTTACACTTTCATCTCAATTTAATCCTTAATTTAATGCATTTCCAGTGCATTAAAATTTCAGGTTGTTACAGATTACGCTCATTTAAGTTTCTTTTTACAATTTTCATTGAGGGATGTCCCAATGCCACAACTCTAACGAAATAGCATTAAACTTTAGACAATGACTAACTTCAACAGTATTGATAGAAGGTAAATGTTGGTTTAGGGAACTAAAAACAACTCCTTTTGGAGAGGAAACAACTGAAGTGAATGAAGAGACAACTTGGTTTGAACCGGGCGATATTGGTGGAAATAGTTTGATGGACAAGTGACATTGAACTTGCAGAGACCATTACTAGTTCTCCCTTGCAGCAGGGTTGAACCGGTTATTCTGTCCTTAACAAAACACACAGAAGGATGAAATTCAAAAAACACATTATTATCTTTAGCAAAATGAGAGACACTGATTAGGTTTTTGGGGATTTGTGGAACATATAATATTTTGTTTGGATGAAAAATTCTTGAGTGAGAACTGAAGCTAGTTTTACCAATATGTTTGATGTTTATACATGTTCCGTTGCCTATGTGCAGTTTGTTCGGACCACCATATTCTAAAGCAATGCTCAGGTTGGACAAGTCATTGGTCACATGGTTGGTAGCGCCTATGTCAGGGAACCAACAGTAGTCAGAGGCGTTGTCTGAAGTGGCTAGCAGGGCATATATGCCAGAGTTTCCACCAGTAAAGGAATGGCCAGGCCTCTATGTAGTAGATTGAAGACTGGTGAAGTCAAGGTTGAAGTGATAGTAGCATTTTTGCACGGTGACCCATCTTTCCACAAAGCTGGCACAAGGCATCCATCATTGTCCCAAAAACATCCTCCTCGACCTCCTATGCCTCTTCCTCAAGCATTGTTGCCATAGTTTTGAGAGTGTTGATCATGGTTATGTGAGAAACATTATTTACTTGGTCTCTTGTTTTCACTTTGTGTCACTAGATTAGCAAAGGCTTAATATCCATTAACATTCATAGTATTTTGCTTAAGGTGATTTTCATGAGCCAGCAACAAGGCAGTTACATCAATGAAAGTATAAGAGTCTATTTTAGAGGTCACAATAATGACCACAAAGTCGTATTTACTCCCAAGGCCTGCAAGGATATGGAGGATTTTATCCTCATCAGAGAAGGAGCATCCAACAGAGGCCAACGTATCAGCCAAAGTTTTCATCTTGACCAAGTATTGGCTCATGGTAAGGCCAGTTTTCTTGAGACTTTATAGCTTCAATTTGAACTACATAATTCTAGCTCTAGAATAAGCACTAAACAATTTTTGAAGAGCTTCCTAGATGTCATTTGAGGTGTGGCACCTAACCATTTGTGCCAAGATACTAGGGTCCATTCGTACCAGTAACCAGGAAACGAGTAGTTGGTCTTGACGTCACCAAGCTACATATTTAGGTTTAACAGAGCCAAAACGAACATTTTCAGAGGAGCAACATTTTAGCAGGACAAATGTTTGTTCCCAAGAGAAAACTTTCCAAACCAAAGCCACGAACAAAGGCTAGAATCTGGTGTTCCCGTAGAAAAAAGTTAGTCTCATCTAACTTAACAGTGATTACCTGAGAAGAGGGGATGAAAAATTGAACAGAAACATTTTGTTGGTTAGGTTGGATAGAGAGGCTTTGTGCAAACTCAGAGGCTAAATTTGTCTATGAAGAAGATGAGTCATTGGAGGCCATTTTTGAGCTGTAAGGCTATAGCTCTGATACCAAGAAAATGATTTGCAATGTCAAGGACAAATGATGATGAACAATAGCTCGTAGGCTCCTTCACTATTATTGATTATTTATAGGCAGAAAATACAATACTAGGTGATAGTAGTGGGACAGTTGGAGGCTGAGAATACAGTATTAGGCAATGGTAGTGGGACTGCTACGAATGGACACCCAATATTGCCAATAGTTCACAAGGATAGGATACACATAGAGGACATATGAAAAATTACAACTATGAATCTATATAATCCTAAACATAATATTCTTTTGGTCTAAGAAGAGAATGCTTTAGTCCTTATCCTTTGGTATCTTCATTAGACGGTGTCGTTTCATTCTTTACAAATGGTGACACCAAATGACTCTTTCCATAATAATATCAAACCAACCCCTAATCCTATTCTAGGAACTTCTACACCACACTGAAAATTTAAAACAAACTTGACTATAGACAAACTAACACTAGGAAATCTTGTTTCCATAAAAAATGACGTATGGGCACTATTCTTTGACCAATAGGCATAAATAACAGAACGCACTCAGATTCCCCAAACCTCGTGCGTTGCTGCTAACAAGATTTATTTCTGGTAATGGGGTTACATAGCAACATTCATTGCATGGACATTTATAGACATTGAAGACGCATGATCCTGAGAAACATCCTTCTAAAGGTGTTTGAAGACTTTTGTTGGAGATGCAGATATTACTTTTCTTTCATATTTTGCAGTATATGTAGTCGTAACTTGCTTCAGATCAGAATCGTTAGGAGCAACATCTTCCTTTTGTGAAAACCTCATAATAGTTTAAGCACTAATCTTTAATTTCTTGGCAATTATTGGTTGATTACTATCCGCATCTACAGAATCTCTCTTTGGGTTGATCTTCAAGATCGGATCCACCATATTCTTAATAATATGTAATTGGAAAGGCTCTGAAAAAGTCTAGCTAGGATTATCAATTTTTTTTTTTTTAAATGTCAAGTGAGTAAGGAATCTCACCTTTTGATCTTGCCTGAAAAGATAAAGCCCCTTTCCCCTTGTATTGTGATAGATCGGTTGTTTCACCACATCAGTATTTGTTCCAGTCAAAACAACAGTTTTTCTTTTTCTACTGACTTTCCCATCTGAAAATTGCTTCTTTGAAAGTGATCTAATAATCGCTTCATTAACCTCTTCAGTAACTGCTCCCTCCATGGTACCAAAAGATTTTGTCTTCTGGTTCTTGGATAATTCCGCCATAAATTGGCAAGCCAATTCTCTGTTCTCTACCACCAACATAGCCATCGTTGAAGAAGACCAAGTAAAATATCCCTTAAACATCATCTTGACATATTCAGGAATTTCAACAATTGCACCATCTCGTTCTACATGCATAAGAGGAACTGCATGGGGCATGGTTTCTGACAAACGAGTGCTAGAGTTCCTATAGTTCTTCAGGAAAAACGAGTAAGCAATGGGCAACCTCGTGCTTTAGAGAATTCTATTTGATTTTTAGCATAAGATTGCCTCATACTCTCAACAGAAACTCGTAGGCAAGAACCCAAAGCTAATCTTGGTTGCAGAAAATTTTGTTTTTTCATTTCATAGCAATAACAATAATCATTTCATACTTGAAAAGAGATTGAAATAAGGAGAAAAAGTAAAAAAAAAAAAAAAAAAAAAGGATAAATCTTTTACATTAAAACACGAAAGGGCACTTGAAAAGAAATAAATAACTATAATCGTAACAGTAAACGCCGTACTCAACATTTATTAAAAAAAAAGGTTAAAAGAAAACAACCAATGAAACTTTAACCACAGAAAAGAGGGCAACAATGTTAATGAACATAGCCCCACTTCACCTCATTAGCAAACACCACCAAAGTTGTTGCTCCACTTTCCCAGGAAATAGTATTTGGTTTCATATTCACGTGTAATTTTTTATTTTGAATTTATCAGTTTAGTTTGTAGGAATACCATATAACTCGGATATATTCAACTGAGGATCTCATATGTCTATATCTTGCAACCATGCTTTAATTAATAAAGTCATATTTTCAACTCATCAAACTTGTTATGGTATCAAAGCCTTCTCTTTAACGAGGTCCTTTTTTTTTCACTCCCTCAAATGGCTTGAAATTCCCCAGAATGCAATCCCAATCCCATCATTGTTGTAACCCCAAACACAACAATCAATTTCATGACAATCAATGTCGTTGCTCAATTGCCTCTAGAGCTTACTCCTTTAAACTATTTTTCATAAAAAGCTCAATTTTACTCGTTGTTTTTTAGCCTCGACCTTCTTTGCTATGTCGATGGTCCTTTCCTTGTCCTCTTGCTACAACTACAGCAAACAATCAACAAGCTCGTAATCCTGAGTATCAACAAGGCTATATGATTCTCCATGCTATTTTGGCCTCTGTTTCAAAGACAATTATTTCTTGAAGCGTGGTCCGCCTCGTTCGACTATATGCTCAACACACACATACTCATGTCATCCTCCTGAAGGACAAGTGTTACAGATGAGCCAAATCAAAACCCAGCAAAAGAAAAAAAAAGGGAGAGAAGGCCGTGCTCGAGCACCGCAACGCCAAGATTGGGTGCCGCAGCGCCAGCTCAAAATCAAGACCGGTGCTGCAGTGCCAAGAATCTGTTTTATATGACTTCTCAGGGCAAAAGTTGTGGTTTTCAACCAAAAATTATGTGTGGCTATTGGGGCTTCTTAATTATAGTGATTTTCCTCTCTTTCTTTGAGGTTATTTTAATAAAGATAAGACGGTTAGGGTTTATGGGCATATTTTAAGTGTGAGAACTCTATTTGGTGTGATAGAAGAGAGATTTGAGAAACACAATGAACTCTGTTTGGTGTGATAGAAGAGAGATTTGAGAAACACAATTTGAGAGTGTCTGATAGAAATTTTTGTTGTAATCTATAATCATCTCCTTCATCATAGTGGAATCTTCAACGACAGAAACAGGACATAGTGACAAATTTGAAGAACCTGTATAAAAATTTGGTGTTCCAAGTTGAAGGAGTTTTGATTGGGCGAGTTCAAATCAAAGAAGTTTTTTTGGTCTATTTAATTTATTTTTATTCATTTTTCCTTCTATCAATAACTCAACTTATTAATAACTCAAACAAAATAAATACAATTATCGTTGAGAACAAAATGTTTTTTATGCTTAATATATTTAGTTTGATCTGTATATGTCTTAATTATGTCCTTTATTCAAGTAGTTTTTTCATCGCCAAATTGCCTGAGCCTACGCTTTTTTTTTTCTACAATCATTCGTTTTTGGTGTTTTTAGAATTAGGAGGTATCTGATTCTCAACAACTGGTATCAGAGTGAAGGTACGGGTCAAGAACGATAGTAGGCAAAGAAGGATAGGCAGCTTGTATCATCAAATTTGATGGTTCAGATTTTTCCTATTGGAGGATGCAAGTGGAAGACTACCTCTACAGCAAAAAATTGTACTTGTCCTTGGAAGATAAGCCTGAAGGCATGAAGGATGAGGAGTGAAATCTCGTTGACAGACAGGTGTTCGGTGTGATCCGTTTGACTCTTTCAAAGAACGTGGCCTACAACGTAGCAAAGGAGAAAACCACAACAGGGATGATGAAAGCTCTGTCAGACACGTATGAGAAGCCCTCGGCCAATAACAAGGTACACCTCATGAGAAAGATCTTTAATTTAAAAATGTCTGAAGGTGCCTCGGTGGTAGAGCATTTGAATAATTTTAATACCGTTCTGAATCAATTGGTCTCGATAGAGATTAAATTTGATGATGAGATTAATGCCCTAATCCTTTTGGCCTTGTTACCGAATAGTTAGGAACCCATGAGGGTGGCCATCACCAATTCGATTGGGAATACAAAATTGAAGTTTATTGATGTTAGAAATTCTATTTTGGTAGAAGAAGTCCGTAGAAAGGATTTTGGTGAAACTTCAATGTCGAACTCGGCCCTTAATGTGGAGAATAGGGGTAGGAAATTTGACAGGCATTTCAACAAGGATAATGGCAAGAGAGGTAAGTCGAGGAATGGGAGAAGCAAGTCAAGGAATGATAGGAATGTGGAGTGTTGGAATTGTGGGAAGACTAGCCACTTAAAAAAGAATTGCATGGCTCTAAATAAGAACGAAGACAAGAATAATGATGCAGCAAACACCGCAATTGAAGAAGCATATGATGCCTTACTCTTATCTATTGACAATTTTCTTGATTCATGAGTGATAGATTCAGGAGCATCATTCCACACTACTACACCCAAATCATGGTAAGGTTTATCTTGCTGATGGTGAACTTTTGGATATTGTTGGCATTAGAGATATCAGTTTAAAAATGGCTAATGGGTCTGTGTGGAAGATTTATAAAATGAGACATGTACCCAAATTGATGTACAACTTGATTTCGGTGGGGCAACTTGACGACAAAGGACAAAATGTGATCTTTAATTGTGGAGGTTGGAAAGTCACAAAAGGAGCCATGGTTGTTGCTCGAGGACATAAAGCTGAAACTTTCTACATTAATTCTAGTTGCAGAGATACCATAGCAATTGTTGACACTGCTATTAATACTGAGCTATGGCATCATAGACTCGGGCACATGAGTGAGAAAGGAATAAAGGTACTTCACTTTGAAGGAAAACTACTAGGATTGAAAACTTTTGATCACAGTTTGTGTGAAGGCTACATCTTTGGCAAACAAAAGAGAGTCAGTTTCTCAAAGATAGGTAGAGAGCCTAAGTCTAGAAAGTTGGAGCTAGTTCATACAGATGTGTGGAGACCTTCGACGGTTACTTCTCTCGGTGGTTCAAATTACTATGTGACATTTATTGATGACTCAAGTAGGAAGTTATGGGTTTACTTTCTGAAAAACAAATCTGATGTCTTTGATACTTTCAAGAGATGGAGAGCTATGGTGGAGAATGAGACAAATTTAAAGGTGAAGTGCTTGTAGTCTGATAATGGGGGAGAGTACATAGATGATGATTTCAAGCAGTACTGTGCTGAGAACGGAATAAAGATGATGAAAACTATTCCAGAGAAACCACAACAGAATGGTGTAGCTGAAAGGATAAATAAAACTCTGAACGAGCGTGCTAGAAGTATGAGGTTGCATGTAGGGCTACCAAAGTTGTTTTGGGTTGAGGTAATTAACACTGTAGTTCATCTGATCAATAGAAGTCCATCCACACCATTAAAGTTCAAGCTATCGGAAGAAGTTTGGAGCGGTAAAAAGGTTAACCTCTCTTATTTGAAAGTGTTTGGATGTATTTCCTATGTTCACATTGATTCTACTGCTCAAAGTAAACTTGATGCAAAATCTAAAAAATGTTTTTTGTTGGCTATGGTGGACATGTGTTTGGTTATCGTTTTTGGGATGACCAAAATCGGAAGATTATCAAGAGCAAAGATGTGATTTTCAATGAAAGTGTTATGTATAAGGACAGAGATAGCAATGACTCCAAGAGTACAGGTTTTAAAGATAAGAAGCCTGAAGTAATTCCATTGAAGGATCTTCCTGAAGTGAAAGTGCAGAATTCAAAAGTTAAAGATCAAGAAAATGTAGCTCCAGAAGGAAACCAAAGCAGTCTTGCTACTACAGTCAGGAGATCTAAGCAGGACCATCAGGCCACCGTAGAGATTCTTCCCTTCATTGTATTATATTTCGTTGACCGACAGAGGTGAACTAGAGAGTAATGATGAAGCCGTGCAGGCCAAAGATTCGGTTAAGTGGGAGTTGGCCACGAAGGATGAGATGGATTCTTTAATATCTAATCAAACTTGGCAATTAACAGAGTTACCAAAGGCAAAAAAGTAATGGGTATACCGAATAAAAGATGAATGTGATGGCAGCAAATGGTATAAGGCAAGGCTGGTGATAGAAGGCTTTTGATAGAAAGAGGGCATTGACTTTAATGGATTTTTTCTCTGGTAGTGAAACTAACCACGATCAAAATGGTATTTGCGCTAGTGGCAAATGAATACTTATTCTTGGAACAATTGGATGTTAAGACAGCCTTTCTCTACGGTGATTTAGAGGAGGAGATTTACATGAAACAGCTACAAGGTTTCGAAGTACGAGGTAAGGAGAACACAGTATGCAAACTTCAAAAGAGCTTGTATAGCCTTAAACAAGCTCCCAGTTAATGGTACAAGAAGTTTGATGCCTTTATGTGTAGTAGTGGTTTCTTGAGGTGTTAGGCAGATCATTGTTGTTATGTGAAGAACTTTGGTGACTCCTATATTATATTGTTGTTATATGTCGATGAGATGCTAATAATAAGAGGATGCAAACAGGAGATTGACAAGCTGAAGAAGGAGTTGTATAAGCAATTTGGGATGAAGGATTTGGGTGTTGCAAAACAAATCCTTGGGATGAAAATAACAAGAACCAGTAGTAGTTTGAAATTGTCACTGGAAGAATATGTTGAAAAGGTACTTAACAGATTCAACATGAGTAATGCAAAGCCTATGAGTACTCTTTTGACTAGTCACTTCAAGTTGTCAAAGGAGCAATCACCAACCATGGAGTAGGAGCGAGATCACATGGCCAATGTGTCTTATGCTTCTGCGATAGACAGTCTCATGTACACCATGGTTTGTACTATACTGGACATTGCACATGCAATGGGAGTTATGAGTAAGTACATGAACAATCCAGGCAAACAGCATTGGGAGGCAGTGAAATGGATTTTTAGATATTTGAGAGGTACTGCAGGTTTAGCTCTATGTTTCAAGAAATCAGACTTGGGATTACAGGGTTATGTAGATGTTGATATGGCTAGAGACATTAATGGCAGAAAGAGTACTACCGGTTATGTTTATACTTTGGGTGGCACAACAGTTAGTTGGGTCTCGAAACTACAAAAGATAGTTGCACTCTCTACAACTGAAACAGAGTACATGGCAATGACTGAAGCTAGTAAGGAGATGATTTGGTTGCAGCCCTTTTTGGAAGAATTGGGTCACAACCAAGAAACGAGTGTACTATAAAGGGACAGTCAAAACACCATACAATTGGCAAAAAATCTTGTATTTTATGCTAGGACGAAGCATATATAGTTGCGTTATCATCAGATCGGCTTTGGAGGATGGAGTATTAATGCTTGAGAAGATTCTTGGGAGTTAGAATCCAACAAATATGTTTACCAAAACTGTTCCAGTCAAGAAACTAAAGTTGTGCGCAACTTCAATTGGACTTCTCCTTAAGGCGTGAGAAGTTGTTGCTGCTTCAGTTGGAGATACAATGATTGATTAGTCTCCAAGTGGGAGATTGTTACATATGGAGCAAAATCAAAACCCAGCAAAAGAAAAAAAAAAAGGGAGAGAAGGCAGTGCCCGGGCACTGCAATGCCAAGATTGGGCGCCCCGACGCTAGCCCGAAATCAAGACCTGTGCTGTAGCGCCAGATTTGGGCGCTGCAGCACCAAGAATTTGTTTTATACAACTTCTCAGGGCAAAAGTCGTGGTTTTAAGCCAAAAATTATGTGTGGCTACTAGGGTTTCTTAATTGTAGTGATTTTCCTTTTCTTTTTTGAGGTTATTTAAATAGAGATAAGACAGCTAGGGTTTATGGGAATATTTTGTGCGTGAGAACTCTATTTGGTGTCATAGAAGATAGATTTGGAAAACACAATTTGAGAGTGTGTGATAGAAATTTCTCTTGTAATCTATAATCATCTCCTTTATCATAGTGGTATCTGTAGCAGCAGAAACATGATGTAGTCACAAATTTGACGAACCTGTATAAAAATTTGATGTTCCTCTTTTATCTTTCTCTAATTCCAATTTTTTGCAATCATACGTTCTTGGTGTTTTTAAAATTATGAGGTGCCTAATTCCCAACAACAAGCTCAACAAAATATCTCGTGGCTTTTCTTTGATTACAGAGTTCTTGATCTCTATCAAAAATATTGCTGCTGAATTGACGTCTTTTAGCACTCCCTCTAGTGATGCAGGTCTTCTGCATTATAGAACTTCAGGACTTGGTTCGACTTACTAGGAGCTTATTGCTGCATTTTGTGCTGAAGATTCTGTGCCGTTATTTGAAAAACTGTATACAAAGATCATCCACTATGAAACCTTCTTTCTTGATGCGGAGACTAGCAATCATGACCTTACTCCATCTATCGCCCTTTTAGCCAGAACAACACCACATAACAATAACTTTCACTAAACTAATCCAAAATATCCTTCCCCAGTTCCTTCTCCTGTACCGAGCCTCCTACCAAATCTATTTACCACTCCCAAAGACCACAAAAGCTCCAATTCAGGTGTTATTTGCCAATTTGGTGAAAAAAGTGGCCAATGTTTCAAGCTCTTTCCTCGCCTTCGTTCCAACCGTCTCTCTGATTATCATATCACAACTTTTTATGCTTCAAACAAAAATTGGATAGGGGACTCTACTGCTACACATCATGTCACATCTCAGCTTTTGAATTTTTTCCTTACATCAAAACTATGAAGGTCGCGATGACATTGTTATTGAAGACGATATAGATTTGGATATTACTCATACCAGTTCCACTTCTCTCACTTAACTTCACCCTGTCAAATATTTTTGATGCCGTTTGGTATTGTTATTAAAATAGATGAAAATGTTTTTGTTTTAAAAAATAGAAATTTTTTAAGAATTATGCTGAGAGTGTTTTTAAAATTTTTGTCTCGAAAAACGTACAAAAATATTTTAAAAAATTCTGAGAGCAAAACCAGACGGGGCCTTTGTGTTAAACTATGCAAAAAAATCTCATTTATGTTTCCAAATTTTGTCGTTCTAATAATGCATCGATTGAGTTCTTTCCATTTTTTTCTTTGTTGTTAGGGATTCACATACAAGAACACCTCTTCCACGTGGCTAGAATAGGCATGACTTGTATGGATGATCAATCTCAAATTTTGGAACTGGACAGGCAACTGTGTTGTCAATTGTACAAATTTCAAACAAAGCCAGACTTTTTATTGTGAATGTTGATGTAGTAAGAGTCAACAACTTCCTTTCGGTGACTCTACTTAAAGACAAGAAGACCGTTAGATTTAATTTACACCGTTTGGGGTCCAGCACCTGTGCAGTCATTTGATGGACTTCAGTGCCATGCCATATTTGTGGATCATTTTACTAATAGTCTACATGGCAAAAACGAGTGGAACCGTTTTTTTATGATTAGCTCTTTTTTTTTTTTTACAAAATTTAAACCAAAAAAAAAGATTCTAACTGCTTTTCTAATCAAATGGCAAGTACATTTGGCATTATCCTCTTTGGCTAAAATTTGATGCCTTCGCTATTTTTCGACAATTTAAAGTTGTTGTTGAGAAGGCTTCTAGTTAGGGGTGGCAAAACGGGTTGACGGGTCGGGTTCGTGTCGGGTTGGAGTTAATTTTTACAAAAATAGGTCGACACTAACCCGACCCGTGACACGAACGGGTTGAGATTTCTCAACCCGAACCTGACCCGTTTTGATACGGGTTGACACTAACCCGACCCGTGTCAACCCGTTTTCTTATGCACAGTGTCAAAAAATACAACCCGCGACCCGTTTTTGACCCGTAACCCGATTTTGACCCGTAACCTGGCTGTGACCCGCCTACATTAATATATATAATATTAAAAATAAATAAAATTAGAAGAGTTTTATACCACTTCAATAAGAAGATGAGTGATAATAGAAACATGGTTTGATCTTTTAAGGGCTTATATTATATATATGAAATAATATTAATTTTTTAAAATTTAATTAATTAAATACGGGTCAGAAACGGGTCATTTTCGTGTCAGACGGGTTGACCCGAACCCGACCCGTTTTTTGACGGGTCAGTTTCGAGTCGACACTAAAATGACCCGTAGTCAAATTTTCCGACACTAACCCGCAAAAAATCGTGTCGGATTCGTGTCGTGTCGTCGTATCGCAACCCATATTGCCGACCCTACTTCTAATACGCCAATCATAACTGTTTATTCAGATGTTGGTGGAGAGTACACAACCTTAAAAACTTTCTGTGTAACCTTAGGAATTCAACATTCGAAAATCCCTCCAAACACTCCACAACGTAATGGCACTACTGAAAGATGATATAAACAAGAGTAAATTATTTAGCAAGTTCTTAAACTATTTAAAAAGTGACTTTTGATCTTTATTTTTTTAAGCTCAACTGACTCTAAATTTGACAAACTTTTTCTTTCTTTTTTGATCATGTGACTTTCATATGACTATCATGTACTATGAAAAGACTAAAATACCTCTAATTAAGTCAATTATCATTTGAGAAAAATAAAAAAAAGAAAAACAAACAAAAAGGAAAAAAACCATCTCCTCTGGCTCGGGTTAGCGACTACTGCCAGTTGTCAACCCCGTTCATCCTCCTCCTTCGCTCTGTAACTACCTTGCTTTCAACCGCATCCTTGAAGCTTGAATCAAATCAAAACTTAATAAACTTTAGTCCTTTACAAAACTAAAGGAAACATCAAAGTTTTGAATTCAACCTCAGATTTTCAATCGCGCTCTCAAAACTCAAAAAATTTTTGGTTTCATCCGAGTTAGAAAAAAAATAAAAAATATCTTGCAATAGATCAATGCCCCAAGCATCTCTGCAAAATTAATGAACTCTTTGAACAAGAAAACTGAAAACTAAATACTATATATACAACAATTAAATCAACGTCAAATCTAAATTCTCAAACATATTCTCACCCTTTCTCACAAAATAAACACCTAATTTGTGTCTGCGACGCGGATCATACAAGCCTTCCAATCATTCAATGTCGTTGACTTTCAAAACCCAGAAAGCAAATCCGAATAAAAAACAAAAAAACAAAACAAAACAAACTCAGATCAAACAAGCTAAAAAACCCAAGCATTCTTTTTCAAATTCAAATCAGTGCCCCAAGTAATGACATACAACTCCTCCAACCCCAAAGTCGATTCTAATTCCATAATTCCTGAATAAAAAAGTGGAAAAAAAAAGACCGAAGAAAATCTGAAAAAAAAAATAACAATCCTAGATCAAACAAAAAAAAAGATCCAAGCAAATCTGGAAAAAAAGCTTCAAACCCAGATAATAGAAGAAGAAAAAGAAGATGAACAAGAACAAGAAAAAATAATAAACCCTCTCAAATCACTCTCTCTATCAAGCAGCGACAAAGGTATAGGGGGACAGAGAAGCCGAGGAGGAAGACATGAGGCAACGCCGTTATGGGCCACAGTGCTGTAGGCAGTGCAATCTGATAGAAGAAGAAGAAGAGATGGAGAGAAACGGCAGTGGTGAAGAAGAAGAAGAAGAAGAAGAAGAAGAGGAAAAGGAGGAGAGAGACGGCATGGGTGACGGGGTGCAGTTGGCCGCCGCCGGAAGGCCGGGGGCGCGAGGGGAGTAGGTTTGATAGTGTTTTGAAGTTGGGGTGTTTTATTTTATTTTCTTAATTATTTCTTGTATGTTTTATAATTCCTAATTTAATTTAGTTTATTTAAAACACGATAAAAAAAAAAATCATTTTATTAGAATACCTTTAACATATATACATGTGACAATCACGTGGTTAAAAAGACAAAAAAAGTAATAACAGTCAGGTATTTTAGTCCTTTTACACTTTTTTTTTTTGAGTTTTGGATTAGCTAAGTTTAAAAAAACAAAAAACAAAAAACAGTGAGTCATTTTTTAAATAGTTAATAGACTTGTCGAGTAATTTATTCTATAAATAGTTATTAATATTGGTTTAACACTTCTTCACCAAGCTAAAATGCCTCATAAATTTTGGTCACAAGCTTTTCAAACTATTGCTTACTTAATTGATCACTTACTGTAAGGGTGTGATGGCAAGCGCATACGGTTACAAATAATAAAGTGTGTACCAAAGTACGAAGTGCATCCTATGAGGGATTGTATTTAATTTATGTTAATTGTCGAAATTGATTGATTCTAAGATTATTTGGATGACCGTATAAGTAACAAATAAAAAAACTAATAAAAATAACTAAGTAATTAGAATAAAATAACAAAACAATTAATTGAAATACTAGAGCATCAATTTCATCATAATTAATCCGTATTAACTTTATTATTAAGTGGGTCTCATAATTCAATAGTCAAGACCTCTTGATTAACCCAATTACCTCTTTTGAGCGTTAAAATTGGATGATATACTAGAAAACCCCACTCCAATATTTCTATCTAGAACCAAGTGATTAATATTCATTAAGTTCTAGTTCTTTTAATGGCTATAAAGGAACAATAGATCTCTCAATATTATAGTCACCTAGGTTGTATTTTCCACGATCTATATATTTATTTCCCTCTCTCAAGCGTCAAACTCTAGATACTATATTCATGTAATCCATTGGCCAAATAAACTAAAAACATTAAGTATGAGACAACACAAATAAACCATTACAAACCACTTAAAATAAAGTAACACTTCATAATAAGGCAAGATCAAAGCTTTAGAAAACCAACTATTTCATAACTAAAATTAAACAAGTTAACACCAAGGGTTTAATATTTACAAATCACAAAAAATAAAGATGAAAATAGGAATAAAAGATCCATTTTGGAGTTGTCACAATTTGCAAGTTCCTCTTCTTCTTCTCCTCTTCCACTTCTTAATATCCAAAATGCCTTCTCCTATGATAATTTATTGAAAATAAAACCTAAATCTAAAACTAGAAATAAATTCTAACCTTAAAACAAAAGGAATATTTTTTTTTTCTTTTTCCCCATCTTCTTTTTTAGATTTAGTTAAAAATCCTATTAAAAATGTATGCCTCCTCCAAAAATATGGAGGCTTCTTTATCTTCTATGGTTTTAGGGGTTTATAAAGTATCAAGGATTCAATCAAGATCAATCCCGACCGTTAGATTGAATAAATGGGGCAAAATCAGCCCTTGGGCACAAATCAGCACAGACAGGCAGCTTCGAGGGGCGCACGGTTGTACACCTGTGTTGGTGCGCACGGTCGTACTTGCATGCACAACAGGCGTGTGGGGAGGCCTGATTGCATCTAAAAAAGGCTTTTTTGCTCCAATTTTGATGCCGAAAGATACCATAAAGTCTCACTTTATAAATTTCGTATAAAATAACACCAATAACATCAAAAAATAGAAATACTTGAGGATTTTCATAATATTTAAGCTTAAGAAATAATTGATTTATGCGTAAACTACTCACTCATCACTTATCTACTCAAATTCTTAATTTCACTTGTCCATATGAAAAACGTTTTACTAAACCTCCTAATTATAATTAAACCGGTGTGTTTGGCTCTTTGTTTTCCTCGGCTTAAATCGTATGCATCTCATAAACCGGAACCCAAATCCACTGTATGTGTTTTTCTTGGTTATTCTTTAAATTAAAGTGCTTATCTGTTCATGGATATTCTTACTAATAAAATTTTTTCTTTTTGCCATGCCAGACTTGGTGAAACTGAGTTTTCATTTTCTAAACAATCTAAACAGTCTTCTATATCTTCTGATTGTTTAAGTATTCATTTGTTTTTTTTTTTTTAACCTCCCCTCTGTCTATTAATTTTTCAAAAGATTGGGACCTACTATCATTGCTCCACACCGGATGCCATTCAGTTGCACCAAATGCGGCGCACAATCCTTCCACCTTGTTGATCAGCCAACCGTTGAATACCATGCCCAATTCGGTTGCAAATAAAGGTATGACCCAGTTATATCTCATACTTTGTCTCCACTAAACGCTACATCTAATCATCACTCTCCCGCTAATCCTCCACCAAAGTCTACACCTGTTGTACCTTCCTTATCTCTATTGCTTCTACTTCTAATAATGCCTCTCCAGCAAATTCTCCAACTAATTCCATACATATTGATCCTTCCCCACCTAATTTATCTCTCTAGCCGAATATATCTCTTAATCAACTTCCCTCCAACGTCAATTTAAAATCATACCATGGTCACTCGTTTACAAAATCATGTTTTCAAACCATTTTTTTTTTTCAAGTTAGCACCTGCCACTTATTACCCCATCCATCGAAGCAACATGTGTCACCACCGCTCGTAAGCATGCAAAACGGCAAGAGGCCATGTCCGATGAACCTATAGCTCTTCTTCAAAACGACACTCGGGATCTTGTCCCTTGGGATCCCTCTCAAAATATGGCCTGTTGAAAACGGATTTTGCGCATCAAGCATAACCTCGAAGCTGGCTCCATCTCTCGCAACAAAGCCCGTTTGCCAAAGGTTTTGATCAGCGACCTGGCGTCGATTATCGTGACACTTCTAGTCCCGTTGTTAAACCTGCCATGATCTGGTTGATTCTTACCATAACTCTCTTTCATGGTTGGTCCTTACGTTAACTGTACGTCAACAACACTTTCCTAATGGCACTCTTGCCTAAGAAGTTTAATTGCAGAAACCACGGGGATTTGTTGACTCTAATAATCCCTCACTTGTTTACAACTTACGAAAAGAACTTTATGGCCTCGAATAAGCACCTAGGGCCTGGTACAATGAACTCAAGAGCTTTTTATTATCCTATGGCTTTTTTAACTCTAAGAATGATACCCCACCTTTTATTTATCACAAGAATGTTGTCACTCTTTATTTCTTGGTTTATGTAGATGATATAATTGTGGCTGACAGCGACAACACTTTTCTCGGCAAATTTCTCCACGACCTTGCGTGTTGATTCTCAGTCAAAGACCTTTGTAGGGGTTGAGCTTCTTTCTACACCAAGTCTAAAATCTACTGCATATAAGGATATTCGGGACCTTGGAGAAAACCAATATGGTCGCTGCTAAGGAATGTACTACACCCATGTCCCCTACTAAACCTCTTCGGTCGCACGACTGTTCTCCTTCACTGATGCTATTCAATTTCGTCAAGTTGTTAGTGCCTTGCAATAACTATTGCTTACACATCCTGACATCTCTTACTATGTCAACAAACTTGCTCAATTCATGCATTGTCCCACCACAACTCATTGGGCTGCAACCAAACAAGTGTTGCGTTATCTCAAGTCAACCATTCATCATGGTTTCTACCTCAAACGCAACCAGGAGTTACATGTCACCGCCTTTAGGTATGCCAATTGGACAGGTAATCGAGATGATCAGACCTCAACTTCAGCTTGTATTGTGTATATTGGTGGCAATGCAATTTCACGGTGCTAAAAGAAACAAAAAGCTGTCGCTTGATCAAGGCCAAATATCGTGCTCTAGCTTCTTGTCGTGTTGTTGAGGTCTTATGGTTGAAAAGTCTGTTGAGCGAGTTGCATGTTAAATATTCTTCTACTCTTACCATTTGTTGTGACAATATTAGGGCTATGTATTTATCG